>OX451207.1:22085583-22208524 GCA_949628255.1 Macrophya alboannulata
ATCCCACCCACGCTCGCTCTAATATCAGTACGTATATGTATATTGTATAAAAGGGAGAGTGAAAGAGAGAGAGAGAGAGAGAAATAGAGAGATAGAGAGAGAGAGAGAGAGAGAGGGAGAGAGAAAGAGGGACGCGAGAAACGGGGGGCGCGGTGTGCGAAAACCGCCGAGTTTACGGGTACGGGGATTGAGGGGATGTGGTAGAGAGACGGCGGAGGCGATGCCGATGGCCTTGAACTCGACTGCCGCCGTTTTTGCACACAGCCATCGCCGGTCGGTCGGTCGGTCGGTCGGTCGTCCGCCCAAAACAACAGCCCAACGGCGTGGGACCGGGGGACTGACTCTGGTATATATATATATATATATATATATATATATATATATATATATATATATATATATATATATATATATATATATATATATATATATATATATATATATATATATATATATATATATATATATATATATATATATATTATATATATATATATATATATATATATATATATATATATATATATATATATATATATATATATATATATATATATATATATATATATATATATATATATATATATATATATATATATATATATATATATATATATATATATATATATATATATATATATATATATATATATATATATATATATATATATATATATATATATATATATATATATATATATGTATATATGTATATATATGTATGTATTTTTTTATGTATAGATATATGAAAAAAATGCCTACGCAGCGTGAGAAACAAAAAATGAAAAAAATTAACAGATAAGAAATTAAAAAAAAAAAATTAAAAATTAAAAACAATTACCTAACTGTTATTCGAAGGAGGGAATTTTCGAAAGAATTCTTTGCTGTTTCTTTTTTTTTTTCCTTTTGGATTTTTTATTCGCTTTAAATATAGGCGACGACGTTTCTGTTACATATTTTATGTATAGTATATGTATTATGTGTATGTCGAATCCGCGATCGGTATACATACATATGGTATACATATAATATATAGGTATATATACATATGTATATATCCGGCTGTAAATATTATAATAATTCATATATACCTATATAACAAGAATATGTATACGAGTAGAGCTAGATTCGCGTTCGCGTTCGTACGTTGGAATAGAATAGAGATGGGTATATACATATAATATACAAGGTATAAAACCTTCACCGCTGAGAATTGAGTTGAGGTAGGCAGACTATATAACAGACGAACGACACTGTGCGGTGCGCGGTGCGACGACGCGAGGCAAGGCAAGGCAAGACGCGGCGCAGCGCGGTGCGGGGAACTCGGTCGATATCACGCGCTCTCACTTTCGTACATGCCTCTGACTCGACTTGACTATAATACATATATCTATATGCTTTACTCACTCCCGTCGCAATATCAACGAACCACGACTACTACTACTACTACTACTACTACTACTACCACTACTACTACTAAAAAAGAATCACATGGTATGTACATACATACATGTATATCTATGTATATCGTGTGCAGTATGTGAGGAAAGAAAAAAAAAAAAAAAAAAAATTGATACCAAATGAATATAATAAAAATAATTAACAAATTTTATTTTTTTTTTGAACTTTTCATCCGAGTTTTTTCGTCGAACGTTAATTTTTTTGATTTTATTATTATTATTATCATCACGACGAGATAAACTTGTCCCACGAATCTTGGTTGGATCGTAATATTAAAAGAAGTAACGAAAATAAGAGAGAAGAATCGAAAAATAAATAAATAACTGAATAATTAAAAGGAAGAAGGAAAAATCCTGAGAGGGGAAGAAATAATATGAAAAAAATTGATTTTTTTTTTTTTCTTTTTTGTTTCGTGAAAATTCGACGTAGGTGTTTAGATCTGTTTATAGAAAGAGGCGAGAGAGAGAGAGAGAGAGGGAGGGAGGATGGTCTGATCCGAACTAATGCAAATATATGCATATATGTTTATGTACATACATGCAGTACACGTATATATATTTATATACATACACACAAGTATTTGAGCTTCATATACATTTAATTTTTTCTCTGAATGATATTTCTCTTCAGTCGATTACCTCATATACATATATATATATATATATATATATATATATATATATATATATATATATATATATATATATATATATATATATATATATATATATATATATATATATATATATATATATATATATATATATATATATATATATGTATATATATTATTATCGTCCACACGCCTCGATTGATTCTTTTTTTTATATATGTATATGTGAGTATAGACACATGTATATATGTACATTTATATAGTGCAATTACTGACCTCGGTCATGGATAAATTATAGATGTATAGGTAGGTAGATATATATTTATTCATTACATACGTCATTCGTTTCGACGATATCAATTTTCGTCGTGGTATATCTACCTACTCCGATCTATAGGTATACAAAGAAGTACATATATATACATATATAAGTATATAAGAACCAAGAAAACGAAAGGACAACAAAAAAAAACTTCAAATTTCGTAAAAGATAAGATAGTTTTCTTTTTTTTTTTTTTCAATTTTTTTTTTATTCATTCTGATCTGCTGCAATTTGGAGTGCAATGTAATGTAATATAATTGTCGCGCGAATAATTTTTTTTTTTTGTTGTTTCTTTCATCTTTAAGGAAAAAAGATAAGAGTAAATTTATATATCAGTGAGAATTGACAAATATAAGTTGTATACCTATATACAAATGTGGATAGAGAGGAAGAGGAAAAAGACGAGTAAAATAAAGAGTACGTGTGCAGGTATATGTAAATAAAGATTACAACAGGTTACGTACTCGTTTAGTATGTATGTACATACTTGGATACTTCTACCTGTACGTATCTAATAATAATAATAAAATAAAATAATATTAATATTAATAATAACAAATTCAAGATTGCGAACATATTGCATACATGTATATGTACATATACCTATATGTATTATATTATCTTGTAGTAATCGTTGTCGTCGTCGTCGTCGTCGTCAAATATTTTATTAACGCGCCAAAGCAGTTCGACCTCGATGATATAATTAATTTTTAAATAATTTTATTAACAATATGTACATACATATGTATACATATCTATATGTATATATGTATATTATATTTTAGCAAAAAAAAAAAAAAAATAATAAAAAAAATAAATAAAAGAGACTATCAAATTGAAACGAGGGAATTAATGAATGATTATAGAAAGGAGATGAAAAAAAAATAAATAAAACACGCGACAGAAATATACGTGTATAATAATAATAGAAATTCAACGATGATTAATATAACATGATATTTTCGCGTGGAAATATAACAACAATTTATAATTGCGATAATAATAATAATGATAATTATGATAATAAAACGCGTTTTTTTTTTGTTCTTTTCCTCCTTTCGATAAGGATAACTCATGCACAGTATTTATATATATGTATATACATATTATACGTATGTAAACCGCGAACCATTCCGCGAGATATGAAAAATGTTGTATATATTATATATAGAGTTATTATAGATATACGGTGTAATAGGTCAGTTATATTCGACGAATCTCAAAACAATGACGTGCCTCCTTTTTTCTTATTTGATTTTTTTTTTCTTGTCTTGTTTATTTTAGCTAAATTAAAAAAAAAAAAAAAAAAAAAAACAGATAAAATGTATCCGTATTATATTTAAACCTAACTCGGTAGTTTTCACGATACCGTTTTGTTATCGTAAAATTAGAAGGATGATATATTATTATGACGACGATGATGACGATATGACGAGGAATAATATAATTGAAAAGAAAAAAAAAAGAAAAAAATACCGAAATAAAAGATAGAAAAAACTATAATAATCATAATAGTAATAAAACGCCTTTTTTTCTCACATTTTCTATCTCTATCTCTATAATATCTCGCGATATTGTATTTCGATTTACGTAACACCGCGGATGATGGCTGTAGTCTAGCTACAATAGAAAAAAGATATGAAAAAAAAAAAAAAAAAAAAAAAAAAAAAAATAGAAATGCATAAGACGAAGGAGAAGACAAAAAAAAACAAGGATCATTTTTGTTTTTTATATACACGTTACGTACAGTAAACGATATGATTTTTAGAAAGCGAATATACATATATACTAACGACTACGTGGTAGGCATGTATCATTGCATATATACGTATACCTACTATATTCATGTGTATATATATATATATATATATATATATATATATATATATATATATATGTATATATATTTAGTTTTATTTTTTAGAAAGTGATTTGGAAAATCGGGCTATAGAATTGCCACCGCCAACCGCCACCGCCACCGCCTGTGTCGCAGGTGTGACGCAGTTTGAGCAAACGACGAGCAGCTATACCTGACCCGTCTTAACAATTTTAAGCCTATACCTAGTTGCGCTTTCGATACAGATATATGTGATATACAGATATAGATACGGATCTCGAGATCGGTGAATCCGCGACCTACTCGATATCTCTCATACGTAATACACACAAATACAGTATATTTGTATTTACGAAAATATTGTCCTTGGTTTGAGAATAAATAATAAAAAAAAAACAAAAAAAAAAAAAACATTGAATTATCTCTAAATAAGATTTAAAAAATCTTCTGTTTATTTTATTGTTTTCACTGAGTTAGCAATCGAATAGAAATATAGTAGCTAAAAAACAAAATACGAAAATAACTATAGGCGAAGTGTACAAACAGAAAAAATGAAAGAAGCTAAAAAATAATGTAAAAAAAGATGATCAAGGACACGACAAGAAATATAAAAATAACATTATTTATATTATTATTGCGAAATACGGATCCGTGTTCGTTGTATGTAGGTATTGTTATCGCTAGCCACGTGCGAGAGACGATCGATAAACTAGATAAAGTTTAGCCAACGTGAGGTGATTGGATATATGTATTTGGTAGCGAAATGACATTTGCTATTATTCAAATGACGATTACCAATTATCGCCGACGAACTCAATCATATCGTCGGTTCACATTATTTATCGTCTGTATACCTTAACGCGAATTGTTAACAAAGATGGTGGACGAAATATTGGCATTTCGGTGTTTGATGCTGTTTCGTCATTCGTTGTATGGCTATAAATTTCGCAACTGTCTAATCAGGATATTTGAAACAACTGTCTTTCACTCACCTCGTCATGTGGCTCCCGTTTTATCACCCTCGCCT
This sequence comes from Macrophya alboannulata, assembly GCA_949628255.1. Classification (NCBI taxonomy): domain Eukaryota; kingdom Metazoa; phylum Arthropoda; class Insecta; order Hymenoptera; family Tenthredinidae; genus Macrophya; species Macrophya alboannulata. The sequence continues at coordinate 22,090,844 of OX451207.1, forward strand.
CGGGATTATACCGGGATTTGAATTTATTATAACGATTCTTATCGGTTCACTATTTTACTTTGATATGAAGACTGTTAAACCCACGAACACCACTATTCGGTAATAGAAACACCGCTGGCCGTTAAACATGAACTTTTTTTTTCCTATGGAAATGCTTGTGCTGCCATCTCGCGGACTTTCACGGAACGCGGAATCGGACAAGTCGGTTATAGTTAGCCACTGTACCACACGCTATTTACATACTTCACGGCTCTATCCAAGGATTTATATAAATGGCGGGATTTTCAAGAATTCAAAATTTGAATAATGAAAAATGATTGAGATCTTACCCAAAAAAAATGATTTTATGTTTATTTCTGTTACAGTTTCATCCGAAAAACAGTTAAAGAGAGAGAAATAATTGAAAATATGGAAAGACACTATGTATCGAATATTTTTCATATCAGAAAAACGAATTATTGCTAATAATCAATTTAATGTAACTTTAATTTGTATTTTATTTACACAAAAAAAATAATAAAAAGGAGTCTAAATTATAAAAAATTCGAATAATCTCAATTTTTGGTTCAAATCTTCAATCTTTAAAATTATTTCTTTAGTATTTATCTCCTTATTGCGAAATAAAATGATTAATCATCCTTTAAGATTAGGATTTCAGGATCAGATACGAATGTTTAAGGAAATTTAATGATAAACAATAATTTTTATTAACAGTATGTCGGCCTCGCCATTGAATATAAAGCAAATAATTAAAATAAAGTAGATAATTTAAACACATATTATTTAAATCTTAAGAATTTCTACAGCCACGTTATCGGCGATTTTCCAATCGTCGTCTTTCAATGGATAATTTATCCTTAACCTGGCGAATGACCCTTTAGATAATCTCTCAGGGTTTAAAGCTACGCAGTCGTATATGTTTTTACAGAAATATCGTAAACTTGATGGAAGAATTAATATGTGAGGCTGTTCGTTAAGGAAAGCGTATTTTTCCCATAAATCGGTATCCACGTTGAGATCCTCGGAAGGCGGTGCCAATGGGTAAAAACACCTCTGAGCCAGAACGTGGGTCGCTAGACGAGTCAGTCTGTCAAATCTCGTTGAGTTACTGAAACAAAAAGAATTTTTTTTTCTCCAAACGACTATGTCAGTTTTTAAAATTTTTCTAAGGTTTTTTTTTCTACCAAAATGCAGATTTTATCAGCTTTGGAAGCTTCCCAAAAGCCAAAACGTGCATAAAACTTGACTAAAATAGTTTAATTTCCAACAACTTCATCAAATTATTTGAAATATTGTAGTTTTTTTAATATACAATCATCTCAAGCCACTTACAAGCTGATCTCTTCTCTTCCCAAGTGCATTAGGGAGTCTACTGAAGTAGTTCCTATGACAAGTCCTTCGATATCAATCATACAAGGATCTGGCATTAAATGTAGATTTGGATATTTCTGTTTCACCCTAAACTCAGGCGTTGGGTAAACAGGCTCGTGATGAACGTCCCGATTCGAAGAGACCAAAACAACCTGCGTAGAAGTGCTGTAAAATAAGAAAATTCTCAGTAAATATTCAAAAAAAAAAAAACAATAATAAAAAAATACTCAATTCAGAATAAAAACAAAGTCAAATTTAAATCGCTTAATAATAATTCAATCCCTTTTTATCCCATTTTCTAACAACATTATTCCATAAATCGTATTTAAAGTATCAAATAAATATGATTCTCACTCTTTAAGTCTTCGCATAACATTCCCAACGCATTGTTCAAAGAATTCATCGAAACTCGAGGACATATTACACTTCTGTATATCTTGATGATTGAATTCAACAAACGGTCCTATCATTATGAAAACATGTGGTTTATTTTCCTCCACATAATCGATGAGGTCCATCAATGGTTCGTATTTCAAATTATTAGCGTTAGTGAAAGGACCGGCGGCGACGACTACGTCCAAACTTTTCTCCTCGGGTTTCTTTGGCGGCGGTTGAGCAGCCGGAGACGGTACGGATTCAAAGAACAAATTTTTAACCACTAGAGTATGACCGGTCGGATTAACACCCTTTACGGATACAATTTGACCAGGAAATATCGAGTATTGATTCAATTTTCCAAGATCTAATTTAACCCTGACTCCGGAAGAGAGCCGTTTACTTCCCTCAAGCATAACGGAAGCTGTGTTCAATTTTCCTTCTGAATCGCAGCATATTCTACCGTAGGTTTGAATCTGGTATTGAGATCTTGAGTAGGAGCCGACCGGGTCTAAATCGACCTTTTCTATTTCGTTTGTAATCTTGCACATAGAATTTCCCAACTCTTCGCAGATAAAATCTAAGGCTGCTGCTTTGTTTATAAGCTTTTCGTACATGTATAAGGATTTCAGTGGCACGTGATTGTGATTATTGCTTCTCAAAACCTTCACCAATCGATTTTTATCCTCGTTTTTCCAATTCGAAGTATCCAGACCATATTTTAATAGGATTTTACCTTTTTTTAGAAGATTCGACGTATGACGACTTGGTGTTGCCCTAAATAGAGCAGGAAAAAATATATTAAAATTAAATTTTTTATATTTTTATTTTTTCAGCAATTATTCAACGATTAATTATTTCTCACGTTTTCGGGGAATAACTTGCCGGTGAAAATGGACTTTCAACAGCTCTTATTTTCACCTCATTAATTTCCGCATCACCCTCAGGACTCCGCAATCGTTTGGTCTGTTAGAAAAAAAAAAAGGCCAAAAATCATGAAAGAAAATAATTTTTAAAAAAGCACAAAAAAAAATTGTAAATTTCATACTCAATTTTCTTTTTTATTTCATCCACTTTAAGAAGAAAAAAAATATAGAAGAACCTTTCGAAGAGGCCGCCGTAGACGAGTGTGTATCTAGTCACGATAATAAATAAAATCGACACGTGTACCAAATTCATACTCGTCTATGGAAATGCCTCTTTCTTTCGATTCCTGGCTTTTACGTTAATTTTTTAAGTTTTCATATTTATTAATTTATTTATTTCTCATACGAAAATCGTATGAAATTTTTCTTTATAAATCATTTTTTTGATTTTTTAATCTCGATGTATTATCCAAAGGCGCTTAATGAGTGTGGATCTAGTCACAAATTTTGAACAACAATGTGCACTAGACCATCACTCACTCAGCACAATCAGAATAAATATTTTTTTCTTACCTATGAAGATAATTTATATACCCGATTATATTTATTTATTCATATATATATATCTATTTGTGAGAGGGAGAATAGAATACCGTGTACATGTATATTTATATAGATAAAGAGATAAATAATACATACACATCTATATGTGCACAATAGTGCATTGAAATAAAATAAAATAAAATTCAAAGTATAAAAGGACCACCGTAATATCCGACTGAGGTTAACAGCGTTTAACCCTGCGCATTTAATACTCGTTTTATTACGCATTGTTTCAATCAATTTCAACCATTTCATTCTCTCATCTTGTCTTGTATTTTATTGTATGTAATATTATAAGAGAAGAAGAAGGAAGTACGTACATACATACATACATACATACATACATACATACATACATACATATACATACATACGTGTATCCTTCTTATTTTTACTTAATAATTCCTTTTCTTTATAAATACGTAATTCTGACTTTTGACGACTCGAAAACAACACGAATATCCTATGTACATCTTATTTTTATTAATATATGAATTCTATATATATGTGTGTAATAGTATTAAGAAATCGAGTTCGTCAGGCTAATATTTTCGAAACTATCTAGGCAAGATACAGGAAAATACTTGATACATAAGTTCAATTTCTCGTCATGAAAATAATAATGAAGTTAATTATAACGTTGCGAAGCTCATAATGTAACAACATTTGTAAAGTGATGAATGAATTTTGAAAATGACTTGCCACGATTAATCAATAAAAATAAAAAATCTTTCAAACAGAAAAAGCAAAAGAAAAAAAAAATCGAAGATAAGAAATTGAACTTTCAGAGCAAAAAAGTTTCCCACAAATGTATTTTTTATTTATTTTTTTCTAGATCGTGAAGCTGCACTAGAAAATAGATGTTCCCATTCGAAAAACAAAAGTTAACTCATAAGAACCCCAGAAAAAACTCTGTAGAAATTCAAAACTCCCAGCATCATCGAACGTCCTCCTCTGGAGCCATGAGACTTTTGTCTCAATTATTTTCGTATATCTTGCCTATAGTTCTCGAAAATATTAGCGTGAATTGGTCCAAATTGGCCACCCTGTGTCTGCGAATATATAACAAAATCGTAGAAAGCAAACCAACAAACAAATAAATAAATAAATAAAATAAAATTTAATATGTACATCGTCTCTCTTACTATATATAGCCCCTCCTTGCCCCGAGGACCAAACTACGTAACCGTCGAGGCGGTTGACGTAGAGAGAAGGGGGATAAAAAGAGAGATAGAGGATCGAGAGGGAGAGGGAGAACAAGAACACCCGCCGCCCTGCAGTGCACAGTTCCCCACCCTCTAGCACGCACGTACATACAATACACACTCGCTCTCTTTCTCTCTCTTGCTTTTAATATCATAGTATGCGATGCGATGTGATGTGATGTGAGCGAGCGAACCACCACACAAAACGACACCGTGGGAAATGCCGTTGAACTTTTACTTGTGTACGTATACATATGTATATTAGTCGAGTTTACTTCACATTCTTATACGTATGTACATACATGTTATGTATTTTCTTACGCTTATATGTAGTACATACATACAAGGTAGATACATATACGTGTATATGAATAGAATGATCTATTATTATCATTATTGTTTTTATTAATCATCAGTAAATGAAAATTGTATAAAATATTGTATATGTATAAACATAGAAATTGAACGAACGAATGAATAAATAAATAAATGAATGAATCTATTTATATTGATTGAGATACGTTCATCTGTTTGTTCGTTAACAATATCGTTCATTTTTAGCTTGTTTATTAATTAGTTTGAAATAAAAAAAAAAAAAACATGATATTTATATATCCAGTGCATTTCCCTCTCTCCCTCCCTCTCTCGCTCAGTATTGTTCATAACAATTACAAAAATGTTCGTTATATCGATATTGAAGGAGGGTGGTAAGTAAGATGAGAGCAGGGGTGGAGGGGGGAATCACGGTAACGCAACGATCAATTGTACTTAATTGCTAACTGACTGACACACAGAAGACAGATAGAGGCTAGAACCTACAGCCGATCTCAACGTCTTTATATGTACAACATACATATATACATATGTAAAAGAATAAATAGATAAACTACGAGGTTGTTGTTCAGTTGATTCGCATCGTGATGAAAGTAACAAAATTATTATGTGCAATACGTTATTTTTTACTATTATTATTTTTTTTTTTTTCTTCAATTTTTACAATTCGTTGGATAGATAACTTTTTCGGAGGGAGAGGAAAAGAGAAAAAGTGTGAAGTTAGCGTTGAAGCAGTGTTGAAAAGAAAAAAGAAAGAAAGAAGATGTATGAATGAATAAATGAATGAATGAATAGAAGAAAAGATATAATAAAAACGACGAAGAAAAAGAGATAGAGAAAGAAAGAAGAAAAAGTTAGAAAAAAAAGACGAAACTCAATATTTCATTGACATTAAATTTCATTCGTTCGTTCTTTTTTTTTTTTTTTTTTTTTTTGAATGAGAATGGATTAAAGAATGAGATTTTTTGACGATAAAATAACAACGCGATCTCTTCATCTTCTTTTTATTTCCTTTCGCTGATTTATAAGAGTCTAGAGCGTGGATGAAAAAAAACGTAACGGTCTCTTTCAACTCCCGAGAATATAATCTCAATTCCGAGAATTGATCAAAAATCGTATCAAGTAAATAGGTAAATAAATAAATGAATGAAAAACAGATAAAAGTATAGAATAAAAATTACATCAAAGTAAAATTCACATGTATGTGGTTTGTTCGAAGTTGCGCAAGGGCGTCGCGTAGTAGCGGTCTAAAAAAAAAAAAAAAAAATAATAATGACAGCAGGTACCCGAGGCGCTCCGTATAGGTTTTTTTTTTTTTTTTTTTTTATATACCACCGCATCGCATCGGCATCAGAGTTTATCGGCAACAACGAAGAGAAACATAGAAAAGCGATGGCTAAAAAAAAACTAAAGAGGGTACGAAAGAGGGAGCCACAAGCAACAGGTAGTTGAATCTTCGATTTCGAATCTCGAAATAAGTTACGCAATTTATTATTCTATACTATACCGCGAATCACACTTTGAGAAGAGAATTTTACTGTAATAGCTATCCAACTGATTCGTTGTAACGATCGAAAAACCGTAAAAGAACAAAAGGATAAGAAATACAGGACGTTGCGTGTCGAAGAATTGAAATAACACCAACAACACAACAAAATTGTTGCACTTTTTTTTTTCTTATCAAGGTAATAACGATGATGATAAATTGACAAATAAATAAATAAAGTAAACGATGGAAACGACGCGTAGAAAATTGTTCTTCTTTTCACCACACGAACATGAGAAAATCACCGTAATAAGAGAAGTAAAAAAAAAAAGAGAACTAGAAGAACGACGCCACCGCCGCGGCGGTTACGATTATGGCCGAAGCGTCCTTGAAAACTGAAATTATTCCCTTTGAAAGAAATCTGTGAAACCGGTGGGAGGTTTACGGTGGGAAAGAGAGAGAGAGAGAGAGAGACTCGTGTACCCAATATATCTGTATATCTATATATTCGTATACCTAGCTGTCTCCCCACCACAAAACATCTCTCTTTGTGTTGTGTAAAGTTTCTTCACGAAACTAAACGGAGAAGAAGAAGAGAGGAGAGAGGAGAGGCGGAGGGGTAGGGGTAGGGATAATGGCGGCAATTTCTACCTGAAGATTTTTGTGGCGGGAAATAGGGACCTAGAACTAACCTACCTCTTCCCCCAACCCCCTCCCTTACCGTCATTCTCGTATATACCTACTAGTATTACTCTGCGGACGATTTTTAGTCGAAATACTAAGGTAGAAGATAATATAATATAATATAATATAATATAATATAAAACGCGATGATGTGTGATGTGGAAGAGATTCGGAGTAGAAGACGAAGAAGAAGGAGAAAAAAAACACCTGTCGTGCCTTGTAGTTATAATAAGAATATTAATACATGAAATTTTATATCCCAAATAAGATTTTCATATTAAATTAATTATTCGATTCGAGGGATTTAAACTGAGATTTTATTATTTGGGTTTTTTTCGTTGGTATTTTAGATACGTAATTTTAAAGACGATTATTTATTTATCATTATCATTTTGTTAAAATATAATGATACGAAACTGAGTAGACCGCACGATATGAATACGATATGAAAAATAATCACTGAAAGATTATACGAGTTTTAAATAAGTAGCAAACGAATTGGAAGATGAAATAAAAAAAGAGAGAGAGAGAGAGAAGAAATAAAAACCCGTTACTCTTATTATCGTTAATTTCAATTATGATTATTATTATTATTATCATGCATTATATGACGTTGATGAATGATTTCGTTCACGATTCAAACAAACAATGAATGATAAACCATAACCGTGAATGACGAATAAAACTTTATAACGCGATGGTATTACTATACGGTATATAATACGATAGAATGCGATCCGACGAGGATCGCGTGTACGCACTACCGGCCACCGGGCGACCATCAACTTGACTGGCTTCATGGCTCCAGCTAGCTGGCTTGCTTGCTCGCTTGTTCGTTCGTTCGTTCGTTCGTTCGTTCGCTTGCTTGCCTCCACGGATCGGTTATACACGCGAACTCTACTTACATACTACTACTACTACTATTACTACTACCAATACTAATATCCGAACGAGAGACGGGGGGCACAAAGAACGCGCGACCGTAAAACAGTGTTGCCAATGATTTTAAAACGTCGCTGACCGTACATACTCTACACATATACACATACACAGGACGTAACCGTTCGTTAAAATACCCCGACGAAGGGGAAGAATTCGAAGGGAAATAGAGTTTCATTGTTTAATATCATTTTTCACTTTTACGATAATTAATTGATTGATATTAATAATATATTCTTCTTACAGGAGATAATTGAAAAGATTAGTTTTTTTTTTTTTCTTGTCGTTTTAATAAAATTGCAAAATCAGTTCAGATATTTAAGTATCGTATTTAAAATTCGCTGAATATATTAGAAGAGAGCAAGAGAAAGAGAGAGATAAAGAATGAAAGATGTATATCATAGTCTAAAGTCACGTTCCTAAAAACAATACACATACAGGTATATATAAGTAGATTCGAGTATGTAACTTGAACTCGAAACAAACAATCTTTTCCAGGATATACGTTATACGGTGTTGGTTATACATACATATATCTTTACTATAGTCACGTTACACAGAGATATTGTTATCCTCTTCAGTTTATTCAATAGCTACGTACTAATATTAATGAAAAACCAACACGTACCAATTCAAATTCTATGAATAGTATATTTATACGTGTGTGGGTGTGTGTGATTTGTATCCATATATACAGATATCATTTTTTTATTTGGAAATAAAACGTTTATCCCAGTGATAAATAAATAACGAAAGAAAAGAAGCGAAAGAAGAGAAAAAATCGATTGAAACAAAGAAAAAAAAAAAAAAACTGGAAAAAATGAATTCTCGAAATTTTTTTTTCCCTATATATCCCTTTTCAAACATTTACAATGGCCCAAAGTTTGGCAACGGTGGATATCGTGGAACTGCCCCCTCACGCTATAAGTCCCAGTCGTTTCTACTGTACGTATATACCGTGCCCTAAGCTCGTGTGTGCGTGCGCGTGTGTAGCACGGGGAGGAGAAGGGACGTGAACGTAGAGATACACAGAGACTACTTTCATGGAAAAGGGGAAGTACTGGACGGGGGGGGAGTAAAGAAGAGAAGAGAAGAGGAAGACGGGTGAGAGAAAGGATCGGCGAAGAAGGGAAGGGGAAGGGGGAGGAGGAAGAAGAAGCACAAAGCAAGAGAAAGAGAGAGAGAGAGAGAGAGAGAGAAAGCGGCGGTTTTTCAAATCCCTAAAACCTCTGCTGTTAAATCGAACCAGAAATCGGCAAACTGGAAAAAGAGGGGCGGTCGAAATGGGGGGCGGGGGGGGAGAGAGAATTCAAAGGAGAGGCGTAGTGTCGAATGAATCAGAGGAGAGATTCTTCTTGATGCTTTTATAATAACAGGCTAAGGAAATTTCTAACCTGACCTTAAAAACCCTAACCTAACCTAACGTTCAGGTTGAAATAAAAGAAAAAAAACCGAATAAAATTGCGATGTATAAAATATTTTTTCGTATTTTGTTTACTCACTTTGGGGGTAGTAGATGTGTTTCCAGAATATGTCTCGATTATGTCTTCGCTATCGCTTATTGAATAAATTTTTGTAGTCAAGGATCATTTTCTTTTTTCCGAAATATTACACATGTATAAATAGACAAAAAAATGCGAGTAAGATAGAGAAAAAAAAAGGATACTTGTAATGTTTAATAGAAGACAGAGAATTATTGTAGGCTGCAATTTTCGAAAGGTTATTATCTTTCTTTGTAAACGCTGAATTTGCGCTGCTGTTACACAAACCGGAGGTTATTGTATTGAGGTCTTTTTTCAAGTCCTTTCTCTCCATTTGACATAAATATTCTAAACTCGGACTCGCCCCTTTGCAATGCGATACACTGAACGCCATCCATGTTTCTACAAATGCTTCTTCGTCCAGATTGTATATGTCGCATAAATCCAGGCCTAAGATTTTTATCCAAAAATATTCGATTTTTATTTCTATAATTTTATGAACCTTTTTTTCTGTTGGTTTTTTTTTTTGTGCTTCTACACGAATAATTTATCGTCATATTCTCTTCTCATAATTTTCGATTAAAGAAAAAAACAAAAAAACGTTAGAAATCGAACCAACAAGTGATATAACAAAATAATTCACCATATTCACTCGTATTTATGCTACTTACATTTGTTAAGCGTCCCCTCGTCGTCAATCGTCACACCAAATAGCGAGAAATGCTCGGTCAACGCTTCCTTACGCACCATCTTGACTGCTAACTATTGAATACTGAACAAGACAAGGGTTTTCCCGCCAAATTATTCTCACTCACTCTACCCGTCCCGCTCTATCTTTGTCTATCTCTGTCTCCCTCGCTCTATCTTTCCTAATTTCGTTCGAGTAGAACGACACGAGGTAAACCAGATATTTAAAATGAATAACAGAACGATTTGACTGATTTAATATCGTAATTTTAATGATACTGTATTGTTATATAAAAACCGAACTCTAGATACTCTACGAATTTTATATATTGTTGCAATTCAAGCACGGCGATAAATCTCCACGACGCGAATAAGACGCCATTTTGTTTTACACTAAACAGTGGAGAGTCTAGACTCTTCTGTTTAGTACGGAAAAACATACTTTGTCGGTGGATAAAATCAACATCTACAGACATGCACTGTCGGTAAAATTGACAAAGGAGGATGAGTCTTGTTCGATTCGAATTGGGGCTCTTAGATGGCGCTGCTGTTTGTTTATAGTTGACAAAAAGAAGGACACGATGCATCGTCTGCTCGAGGAATTGACAGTCTACCGCCGAATCAAACACATTGTAATAAATAAATAAATATAAAAATATATAAAAAACGTGTTTGATCCCGAATAAAGCCTTCCGATAGAAGATTCAAACGAACCAAGCAATGGAGAAGCTTTCAAAGCCTCAGATAATATGTCACATAGAAAAATCTGTAAACTATTCACTGTTCGATGCCAAATGGATACCAAGTAGCGCTAAATTCGTGGTTATGGGATCAAGACCTCGAGGTACAGGCGTTATTGAAATCTACGAAGTATCAAACGGCGAGTTAAAACTTTTAAAAGAAATCGAAAGATCGAATCCAACGAAATGTGGTACTTTCGGCGCATCAAGTTTGCGGGACCGATATCTCGCAGTCGGAGACTTTAAGGTTAGAAATTTAGAAACGACTATCATAAACGCTGATAAAATTCATTTTCAATAAATATTCACAGGGAAAATTGAACATGTACAATCTCGAGGATCCGTCCATTCCTATTTATTCCGTAAACGCGCACAAAGAGATAATAAATTCAATAGACGGAATCGGCGGTCAAACTTTAGGCTGCGGAGCTCCCGAACTGGTCACTGGCTCTAGGGATGGAAGCGTAAAGGTTTGGGACCCGAGGCAAAAGGGTCGTCCAGTGGCAGTAATGGAGCCAAAAGAAGGAGAGCATAGAAGGGATTGCTGGGTCGTTACTTTTGGTAACTCTTATAACTCAGAGGAGAGAATTGTCGCCGCTGGATACGATAATGGGGATGTTAAAATGTTCGATTTGAAAGCCATGGCTGTGAGGTGGGAAAGCAATTTGAGAAATGGTGTTTGCGGGCTTGAATTCGACAGGAAAGATATACCCATGAATAAACTGGTCGCTACTACTTTGGAGGCAAAGTTTTACCTCTTTGATCTTAAGACGCAACATCCTAAAAAGGGATTTTCATATTTGGTTGAAAAAGTAATTAGAATTTTATCAAACTTTAATCAAATAACTAAAAGATGGAAGAACTTAGTCCATTGTTGATAGAAAACTATTTGAAAAAGCTTGAAATTGATTATAGAATTCATAAAGTTGGTCAATTGTTGATGAAGACTGATAAAAAAAACTAGAATTTCATTAAATATTTGTCAAAAAACCGAAAGACGAAAGAATTTCGTTAATTATTGGTAGAAAAGTATGAAAGAAGCTCAAAATTGATCAAAGAATTCATAAAGTTGTTTAATTGTTGATGGAAAATTGTAAAAGTTTACTAGAATCTTATCAAACTTTCATCAAAAACTGTTGAAAAAGGAAGATTTTAGTCAATCGTTGTTTGAAAATTATAGAAGAAGTTCAGAATTAATCAAGAAATTTATAAAGTTATCAAATTGTTGAAAAATGATAAAATAAACTAGAATCTTATCAAACTTTCATAAAACAAACTAAAAGAAGGAAGAATTCAGTCAGTTACTGTTAGAAAAGTATGAAAGAAGCTCAAAATTGATCAAAGAATTCATGAAGTTGTTAAATTGTTGATGAAAAATGATGAAAGAAATTAGAATCCTATCAAACTTTCATCAAAAAAACTCTAAAAGAAGAAAGAATCTATTCAATTATTGTTAGAAAACTATAAAAGAAGCTGAAGATCCATTAAAAGTTCAAGAGAAATCGTTCCAATAAAAAAAATAACAAGATATATTAAAAGAAACGTTGATTTATTACAGGCCCACAAATCGACGATCTGGCTGGTGCGTCACTTGCCCCAAAACCGTGAGATATTTATGACATCTGGTGGTGGAGGATCTCTCTGTCTATGGAAATAGTAAATAAATAAACTACCTACTTAAAATTCATGAGAATGAAAATCTATCGTGATTAAAAAAAAAAAAAAACGGAATTAAAATCATATTTCTTCCCATTTTTAATTTTTATTTTATTTCCACAGTGAATATCCTGAAAAACGAGTGACTACAGACGCTGATGGAATAGAACAGGGAGTTGTAGGCTCGGTTTCTCTCCTACAAAACAGCACCCTTTCATCACAGCCAGTTAGCTCCTTGGATTGGAGTCCGGATAAACAAGGATTAGCCGTTTGCACGGCGTTTGATCAATGCCTGCGCGTTATAATAACGACTAAACTTAACACGTATTGAAAATATGATCTAATATCGACTCTTAGAACGTGGTGTAAAACCGTTTTAAAGTATTTTGTGAGGAAAAAACGAGATTTTTGAGATTAAAGATCATTAATTAACAGTTTTTGTGCTGTTTTATAATCGAAAAAGAGGTTTTAACGAACCAAAGACTGATTATCGAGCCTCTAAAGCTTTATACAATATCGTAGAATGATATTTAACTTGATAATTGGATTGAGAATAAGTTTAATGCGAAATTAGGATTATAAATAGAGAGAAAAAAACTATCCACGACGCTACGAATATGCCTTTAAAAGTAAATTAGAATATAAAATATCAAGATAAAATCTTTAGTATAGTAAAATTTTTGAATTAATAAATAAAAAAAATCTAAAAAAGGGAACCGAATATCTCAATTATATTCATAAAATTTCCCTGATTTGGTTTTTTTTTTATATAAAATAAAAGCGAAATATGATTAACAAAAAAGAAAATGCAAATTATTCAATCATGAATATCGATTTTCTTAAAAGTTTTATCTAATTACGCAATGGATGTCTTGTTAGATAATTAAGATAATAATATGTCATTGGGTCAATCTATTTAAGATCACGTTTAGTTTAGTTTAGTTTCGTTTCAACTCGACTCTACTCGACATGACTTGACTAAAACCCCTCAACTACGTTAGTTTATTAAAGCGTTTTCAGCCATTTGACGATAGACATACATACATATACTATATGTTACGTAATAAATCTGGGATGACGCCATTTTAGTAGCAGTTTAGTCGCGTCATATTCTCAACTCTTCTTCCTCGTCGATATTAACTATCTATACTATGTATACCATAACGCAACCCACGCACGAATACACACAAACATATCAATACGTTTGTACCTCAATTGTAATTCATGTTATACTATGCCTTGTTATCTATGGCTTATGCATTTAGATCTGTTTACACTATGTATATTTTTATACATATATCTTCCTGGTAAATAGTTATAGGTATACGATCAAGGTCGAGAGGATTCTATCTGCAGTAAAATTATTGTTAATTAAAAGGATAGAACGTATGTAGTTGGAAGACCAAACGTAGTCACGAAGAATGACATAAACTGCATGTCTGAATGTGACACTAAAACGCTGTAATTTTTTTTTTTTTTTTTTTTAGATTATTATGACACATAAATCGTTTGTTACAGATGCAACAGGTTCAGAAATTAGTTAAACTGTAAGATTGTAATGTGTGTTATAAATTAAAGATACGATAATTTAATAAAAATTTGTGATTTATAGTTTTTCTTGAATTTATTTTACTAATTTATTACTAATAACACACGAATAACTTGGAAACAGTTAGTTTTATTGAAAAAGACCAAGATACCTTTTTTTTCAGAATGTTTAATTTCGAACAAAATTATCTCTATGCAGTATATTTCTAATTAGATTGGTTATTGAGATATATAAATACGAAAAAGTACTGTCTGCAGAAAATTTTCGGTGTTATTTAAATTATTTTTTATGGAAGAGAGAGAAAAAAAATATATGTATATATCGTCTCTTATTTATTTATTTTTTTAAACACCTAATAAAGTAAGTTTAATCGCGATTCTACCGAGCGGATCAAGTCAGTTCAAGTCGTGAGTTCTTGCCTCGTGCTATTTTCGGGTCGCAGTCGCATTTAGATGCTCGTCGTTATACCCTACCTACCTATGTCCACCTATATCTTCTATATCTATCTCCACTTCTATCTCTTCTACCCCTTCTACCTAACTGAGCAGCTGAAAGGTGCTTTTGGTGGTGATCCAAAAAGCCACGTAGATAGAAAGATATTATATATATATATATATATATATATATATATATATATATATATATATATATATATATATATATATATATATATATATATATATATATATATATATATATATATATATATATATATATATATATATGTGTGTTATATCATATACACACAATTATGTAGTGTATACGAAAGTGTAAAAATAATTTATACATGTACCTACCTGTATGAGAACAAAAAAAAACAACAAAAATAAGAAACACTGTCAGAAGAATTTATACATCTTAACTTAGCTATAGTTTTATGATTATGATATACTAGATACAATAGGAATGGAGAGAGTGAAAGATATGAGCGGGTATAAATTGCATAGATATTACATCTGTAGTTATATCTACTATGCAGTATTATTAGATTTCAATATTTTTTTTTATTTTTTCTCAGTTTTTCGTTTTTCTTTAATTTATTTTGTTGTTTTTCCTTGTTTTTTTTTTTTTTTTTTTCTATTTTACAGTATCAAAAATATTGGATAGAGATATTTTATACAATATGTAAAAATTGCTTTATATCTACCTAAAAATTGAATCAGTTATTGTCTGTGTAATGAAAAAAAAATCAAATGAAAAAAAAAAAAAAATAAGTAAAGACTAACAGAACGAAAAAATGACAATAAAGAAAGCATTTCAGGTTTCTCTTTTTTCTTTATTGTTATATACCTGTATGTATGTACCCTGCTTCACTTTCACTTTATTCATTTCATTTCTCTCTGTCGATTATTCTGATTCATAAAAAAAATAAAATAAAATCAGAAAGAAAGAAATAAAGAAAGAAAAAAAAAACGTTTCGTAGGAAGTAGGCATGTACTCTGCGAGTTTACAATATAATACATGTAGGTATAAAGGAAAAAAAAAACGCGTCATCCTAATTTACATAAAACGCTCTCGTACGAGGCTCGCTGTAAAAGCAAGGTCACGTTTGATTTGAACTTTACGACAAACTGTTATAATAATGCAAAACGAAACACGATTTAAAAATATAATTCCTTTACATATTAAATTTTCACATATTTTTTACTCTTTCTTTTCCTCATTTTTATCACCTCAAGACATTTAATTTTGTCAGAAATTGCGTTCATCAATCAATCGATCAATAAATCGATTAATTTCGTTTCTTATTTTATTTTATTGTTATCTTTAATTTTTTTCCTTAAAAATATATTTATTCATATATTTTTTTCGGTGTACTTTACATTTTTTTCACCCTCTTCTTTTTCTTCCTTTTCTATTTTGGATATTTTCTGTATTTTTATTATTCTTTTCTTTTCTTCTAGTCTTCTTATTCTTTCGTTTTACTTCCTCCTCCCGACTCTTAAACTGCACAAAGTCCACCTTCTCCTCTTCCTCCCATCCTCTTCTTCCTTTCTCGTTCCTCTCTTCCCTTTTTTCACCGCATTTAGAAAGCAAGTTTCTTCATCAATAGATACATGTGCTGGTCTATCTCAAACCCGTGTAAATTATTCGCGTCACCTTGTAGCCGCATCAATAATCCACCGAAAGACACGTAAGCGGATCTGTAAAAATATAAAAAGAGGAACGACATAAATAATTGAAACAAAATGAAATAATAGAAAAAAAAATCAAATAACAAACAAGAACATACAGTTAATAAATTATTATACGTACAATAAATTGGAAACGATGTTAATTAATAAGTCATGTTTTTTTTTTTTATTAATAGAAAAACATATTCTGATTCATCAAATTAACTTTTTTTTTCTGTTAATAATTTTATTATTATTATTATTATTATTATTATTATTATTATTATTATTATTGTTGTTATTATTGTAACGTATTATTAATGATAAATTTACCATATATAGATATGGAATTTGTAGTAATGCGACCGTCACAGCTGCAGTGCCGATAGCGGTCGTGTTCATAAAATAGACCACACAACCAGCTAACCACACTGCCAAGGCGCCGGTCGCTATTCTTCGATTCTCCACCAAGTCGATGATTTTTTTTTTGTCCTTTTCTTCCGATAATATCAAAGAAAGGAGAAAAAAAGATAAAAAAACAAAATAAAAAATAAGAGGAAAAAATGAGCAGATGAAACGATTAAAAATAAAAGATATGAATCAATATGTATATTATTCATCATTATTATTATTATCATTATTATTACTATAGAATTTTGATTTCGCGCTCGTGTTCTTTATTTCGATCTTTGTTGTTTTTTTGGGAGGGTGGGCGGCATTTTTTTCCCCTGTGCAGGCTGTAAAATTACAGAGAATTTTGGGTTTCCTCATTTGTTTATTTCATTCATTTCATTTTTTGCACGATACACACATATACATATATATTATATACTTTCGTTCGTATCAAGATCGTCTTGCAATTCCGATCAGTCATTTTCGGACTATACCTATATCCGAATAAAAAGTAGAAAACAAAAAAAAAGGGATAACGTAAAAAAAAAAAAAAAAAACTGTGTAATTTATCTAATCACTGAAGATTTATAGAACAATGTGGTAAGTATATCTTTATTCATAAAATTTTCTTTTATCTTTGCCTATTTATATACATGGATCTATATACGACGATGTGAATGAGGCGATAAAACGAACGAAGAAAAGACAAGGAAAATAAGAGAATAAAACGAGGAGAAAGATAAGAATAAATGAATAAATCAAATAAATGAATACGAAAATAGAAAAAACTGTCCGATGAAAACTTTCTACGAATGAAATAAAACTGAATAAATATTGAAAAAAAAAAAAAAAAAAAAATTTAAACGAAGCAAGAAAAAAGAAGCGAGGAGAGAATTTTCCTTGTTCTCGGAAGAATCGTATATAATATATGTAGGTATACTATTCCGTCATCTCTTCCGCTGCGACGGAGCGATGCAGTTATGCAGGTAGGTAGGGTACACATAACTGTCGATGATTTAAAATTACTTCACCACTTGTATGCAGTGTGCACATGCATATATACAGGTATATAGGTACCTCGTATTCATATATTGCGATAATGAGGTACACACGATGATTCAGGATAATATAAACTGACGTCGAATTGAAATATGTGTAGGCAGAACAGCAGCAGCAGCAGCAGCAGCTACAATTAACAGCAACAGCAGCAGTATAGAGATAACATCGGGAATCAAGGTTTCGTCATTTATCATAATTACTCTCTCTCTCTATATATATATAGTATATATACCTATGTAGAAAAATGTATATAAATGTAGATTTAGCACGGCGATTTTTCTTACATAATTATAAACAGAAATTAAAATGCATAATACGTATACCTATCCTAATCGTAAGATATTAAAATACAGGTAGGTATACCTACGTCGATGTCTCGGATTGGTTTCATAAATTTTTGCATAAAAGTACATGACGAAAAACGCAATCTTAATTTTTTTCAGAATTTTTTGATCCAGCGTCTCTGAAGTACGATTTAAAAACTTGAAAAAAAAAAAACACCCACTTTGTAAAATCTGAAAAAATTCAGAAAAATCCTATGTAATATAACAAAATTTTTGACACCTATTAGAAGATGGAGGTTTCATAACTTCAGAAGATAAATAAGAGAAATAAAAAATTAAAAAATTATTATTATTCCATTGCATTTTTGACATCAGAATGAACATAAAAGCTCCTTATAATATGGGCCGAAAAATGTCAATTTAGAGAGTTACAGGGAATCAAAAATATCAGGATAATATTTATAAATATAAATTTGGGAATATAAATATTATATTATTAGTTAGAGAGTTACAGGGAGTCAAATATATTAATATAATATTTATATTCGCAAATTTATATTTATAAATATTATCCTGATATTTTTGATTCCCTGTAACTCTCTGAATAGACACTTTTCGGCCCATATTATAAGGAGCTTTTATGTTAATTCTGATGTCAAAAATGCAATGGAATAATGATAATTTGTTAATTTTTTATTTTCCTTATTTATCTTTTGAAGTTATGAAACCTCCATCTTCTAATAGGTGTCAAAAATTTTGTTATATTACATAGGATTTTTCTGAATTTTTTCAGATTTTACAAAGTGGGTGTTTTTTTTCTTCAAGTTTTTAAATCGTACTTCAGAGACGCTGGATCAAAAAATTCTGAAAAAAATTAGGATTGCGTTTTTCGTCATGTACTTTTATGCAAAAATTTATGAAACCAATCTGAGACATCGACGCCGAATCTTGATCGGGATGTCATGGAATGCCCCATATATAGGTAAAATAATAAAATATCAAGAGAACCTGATCCCAATAAAAATGAAAAATAAATAAATAAATAAATAAAAACTAGTTAATGAATATATAGGTACTTATGTATACATAGATTTTCATATAAGACAGTAAACAATAAATTACAGCTAAATGAATGATCTTTAAAGTTTTATTTTTATTTTATTATTATTAATATCTGAAAGAATATACATTATTTTATGCGTATCTATTATATGTATAGGTATGAAATTAATTAACCTGGATAACCACGAAAATTTTTCTATTGCAATTGAATGATAATATGGATTATTGAAATATACAATGATCAGAGTAGATAAAAATTAATATCGTATTGTTTAGTAATATTTATAGGTACAGCGTATAGTTGATTCTTCTGATAAAAAAGTTACATATCGTATGATGTCTATGTAAATGTGTTTGTACAGATACACAAGGCGGAAGAAAAATTAAACAATAAATAAAAAATAGGCGTATTTTTACATCTGATACGCATAATGAAAATAATTAATAAGATAATATTCCGTTCAATTTTTTGTCGAGAAAAAAAAAAAAAAAAAAAAAAAACTATAACTATAAACACATGAAAATGAATAAGACGTAGATATAGCAAATGATAACTTGGGTGAAAACGATTATACGAATTTCTACGATTTTAATTTTTTTTTTTTTCCATTTTTCAGGAAATTTTCAACCTTTCGTAGTTTTCTCTTCAATAAAAAAAAATTGTAGTTCTTGTTCGATACGTATGTACAGTTCGATCGGGTAAAAAAATCGACGATCTTTTTTTTTCTCCGCAAAATAACTACTAAAATCTAAAATCTAAATTTTTTTTTTTTTTTCGTTATTGGAATTCGAATTTCCCCGAAAAAAAAAAAATTCGTAGAAAATTCGTGGAAGATAATCCTCTTCTTTTATTTTTTCTCTTCTTCTTCATCTATTTCTTCTTCTGGTTCTTCTTCTCCATTTTGTTTTTTCAAATTCCCCATATATGTATGTATTTTAATTATTTGTACACGCAATTTATCATCGGATATAACGTCGAATTAAATAATCTTCATCTTCTCCTACTACTTGGACTTCGATAATCTATAATTTAAACTATTCATCTTTTTTTTTTTCGTTCCTTTTCTTTTCTTTTCTCTTCTTCTTCTTTTTGTTCTTTTTCTACCGTATATATAGGGTACTACCGGGCACTCGCGTAATCTCAAATTGTGCTTACATATATATATATATATATATATATATATATATATATATATATATATATATATATATATATATATATATATATATATATATATATATATATATATATATATATATATATATATATATATATATATATATATATATATATATATATAGTATATATACCTATACAAGTTTCGAAATATATTAATAAAAATGACGATTAGAAAATCTGTACCTATACAATAAATTATACGCAACTGTATATCGTGTATATATTTTTGTATATATATCTTTAAAAGCAACCATTAAAATTAATTCTATATGCCTATGATAATGATAATGATAATAATGATAATAATAATAATAATAATAATAATAATAATAATAATAATAATAATAATGATAATGATAATACTAATACTAATAATAACAATAAAAAGATTAATAATAATCATAATGATATAGAAAACAAAAATAATTCCATACAATATGTATATCGATATATTCAATTTTGATTTCTTTTTTGTTTTTTTTTTTCTTCTCGCTCATTTCTATATTTCTATTCGTCCTTTTTGTTTTTTTACTCAAATAAAGAAAAAAAAAAAAAAAAAAGCTGAGCATATAACATCGACCCGTATACGCGGGTCGTTGTGGCGTCGGTGGCAGTGGTGGTGGTGGTAGTGGTGGTAGCGACAGGCGAGGTGTCGTACCAGATAGTGCATTTACAGTAATCAGGGCCCGTGTAAACGCGCATCTGGCACGAGCCCCGACCGCCATAATAAAATTTATTTAATTATTATAACAATAACGAGGGTGTTTTATTTTTATTTTTTTCTTTTTTCGTTTTTCGTTTTTCGTTTTATATTATGATTTTTTTTTTATTCTAATTATTCAATTTTAATCTCGTTCGATTCCGTTTCATTTTATTTTTTTCTTCTTTTAATCGACGATTTTTCTTTTATTTGATTTTTTATCTATTCTTTTCTTATATATTTTGTATTTTTATATTACATACATATCGTCGAGTATACCCGTACATATTAGGTATACGTATACCGTGTAAATTCGTTCGAAAAGAAATTTAATCGACGATTATCACACGTCGATCCCACCCCCTCCCTCTCTCGCGATAGCCTAATGATAATAATAATGATAGTAAACGATCGTTCACAAATTTTTTAGATGAAAAAAAAAAAAGAAATGAAAAAAACCACGAACACGTGTAACAATTTTTTATCCTTTTTATTTTTGTTTTCTTTTGCTTTTCAACACATGATTATAATTAATTAAGGTTTCGAACGCGAAAAATTCAATTAGACATATTTATTTTTCTCTCTCTCTCCCCGTTTAGTACAAAATTCTCACGCGTACGTGTGTGTGGGTGTTTTTTTTTTTTTTCCGAAATTTAATGACGATAATCAAACATCCCGAACTTCTAATCCTAAGTTCCGTAAATCTGTATACATATTACATATGTACGAATGTATGTATTATAGAAATTATTGAACACTGATTTTTTTCAACGTATATATATATATATATATTAGGGTGGTCCTTATTTTGGATATTTCCGATTTTTTTCCCACGATCCCCCTAAATCGGTTCTAAATAAATAAAAAAAAATTCCTGCCAAATCGGAGCTCGATATTTCAATTTTAACCCGGCCCCCCCGGCAATCAAAGTTTTAAACGGGAAAATACGTGTATTTTAGACTGTCAATTGTTTGAACATTTTTCCAACCTAGTGAAAATTAATATAAAAATTCGAGATTTGGCACAAATATTCCCCACAGTATAAGGTATAGTTGTAGTAGTATATCAAATTTTTTTTTTTCAATTTATTTATTTTTTTATGAATATCAAATTGATATTTATATAGATCATAACTCCAGAAATTACGGATGTAAAAATTTGATATACTACTTCAATTATACCTTATACTATGAGGAATATTTGTGCCTTATCTCGAATTTTTCTATTAATTTTCACTAGGTTGGAAAAATGTTCAAACAATTGACAGTCTAAAATACATGTATTTTCCCGTTTAAAACTTTGATTGCCGGGGGGGCCGGGTTAAAATTGAAATATCGAGCTCCGATTTGGCAGGAATTTTTTTTTATTTATTTCGAACCGATTTAGGGGGATCGTGGAAAAAAAATCGAAAATATCCAAAATAAGGACCACCCTAATATATATGTATTTATGTATATGAATATTATACATATGTAACATACTGCTACATAACAAAAAAAAAAAAAAAAAAAAAATAAATAAAACCGTCCGCGAATCGATCATATTTACGTCGATATTAAAAGTTATTATTATGTATATAAGTATATATACATAAGTACGTAGTTATATCATAGAGCTGCTACTGATATTATACATGGTATATAATATAACAACGCAAGCGATGGAACCCCGTGAATTTATTTCTTTTCTAGTTTAATAGAAAAGATTGAATAGCAAAACCAAAAAAAAATAACCAAAGATCGACTGACAATAAATTTGCAATCTCTCGATATTCTCGATAGACCGCAGACTTTAAGACTACGTATGTACGTATAAAGAAGTGATTCGCGGTACACGGTATACGCGATGCGCGGCGATACACGTTTAACGTTATAACGGACGTTGGAGAGCAGATAGACCTGCACGTCTGGCTAAACGTTGATTCCGATATGATGCTGGTTACTCGCTTGTTCGTTTGTTAGCTAGGCTAGGCTTTGCTGGTTGCTGCTGCTGCTGCTGCTGCTGCTGCTGCTGCAAGCACCAGTTGTTTTTGACCGCACGAACACTAATAATAGGACAGTTCCAGAGAGTACGCAAGTAGGTATGTTGTACGTCGCGGACTTCTCCCTACCCCCCCTCCCTCTCAACCTCCCTCTCTACTTGTCTATCTATATTCATCTATCCATCTATATCTGTTTATCTTTCAACGCCTTTTATCTGGTTTGTAAGTAGATATATAGGTATATACCATGTGTATATAATTAGTTGCAGTATTTATATACTATACTATATGTATAGTAGGTGTTATACCTATAAGGTATTGTGTTATTATACAATAAGGTATATGTATGTATACGTATGTACATTGATTCGATACCGATACGATTTAATTTAATTTTTATTTAATTCAATTTAGTATCATTTTATTTCATTTTAAACTGGAATTTGAATATAATTGGAATTGAAATTGAAATCAAAAATTTCAATTGAAATTTTACAAACACCTGCTATACCTATATAATATATGTATATATGTACGTACTTTTTTTTTCGGTTTTCGTATTTTTTTTTTTTTTATTTTATTTTATTAATTTTTTGTCTTCATTATTCATCTAGTTTGATTTTCGTTTTTTATTTTTCTTTCTCTTTTCCGTTTCGATTGTATTTTTTTTTTTTTCTTTCGCTTATCTTCTTGTACATCGTCTAATTTTTTATTCTCGCGAAATTAATTCGAATCGTCAATTTTTTTTTTTTTTAGTTTTATTACGATTTCACTTTTTATTTTTATTTTTATTTATTTCGTTTGTTTTTTTTTTTTTATCGCGGCTACGATACAGTTATAACGGTGTATATACCTATATGTAAAATATATAGTCACCACACCGTTAATCTTTCTATACCATATAACATACACCCCCTTCTTTTTTTATTTATTTATTTATTTGTTTGTTTATTTATTTTCTTTTCAAATTTTTTTGCCTCTTTTTGTTTTTTGTCTTTTAACGCTTTTTCTCTCTCTCTCTCTCTCTCTCTCTCTCTCTCTCTCTCTCTCTTTTTCTCTCTCTTTGTTCCTTCAAATCTCTTCGTCTCCTCGTTAACAGCAAATAACAATTTTACCAATAATGATAACGAAATACCATCATCATCATTATTATTATTATTATTATTATTATTATTATCATTATAATTATTATTATTATTATTATTATGGATATCAGTTGTATCATCCATGATTATATTGATAGAGAATAATAATAATAATAATAATAACAACAACAATAGTGATGATAAACAATTGAAAATTTTCGATTATGTGTCATTCTTCAGAAATGAATGAATAAATAAATGAATGAAGAAAAAAAAAAAAAAATCAAAAAAGAGAAAGGGGGGAAAAAAATGCACGAGGATGACGATTTGCGTGTAGTTAGGGATGTCTAGATAAACGAGAGAGAGAGAGAGAGAGAGAGAGAGAGATATATAGACGAAGAGAGAGAAATACAGAGAGAGAGAGAGAGAGAAAGAGAGGAAATATAGAAAGAAGTAGATAAAGAGAGATGAATAGATATATAAAAAAGCGTTTATATGTATAGTGTCGCCGCAGAATATATCTACGACGAACCGTAGACGAGGAGCGCTAACACGCGACTAGTTTAAAAACCACCGTCAGGTTTATAACAGTGGAATAAATGAGAGGAGCCCTCTGCCTCTACCTCTGCCTTGCCTTGGCGTGGTTTGGCTTGGCTCGTATCTCCGATTGACTTGGCTTGGGCCTGGCTCGACTTGGCTTGGGTTAGCTTAACTTGCCTGCCTTTACACTGCGATGGTGCTTGCGGTGCTGGGTTAGGTTGTTACACAACCAAGAAAACGGACTCACGAGAGAGGGATGGGGCCAGGGGGGGGGGGGGGGGGGGCAAGAGCGTGTGTGAGTCTGTGCCAACAAGCCGCTACAACCACCACCACCAACTTCACCTGATTCACCTCCACTTCCACCTCCGATTCCAATTCCAACTTTCCACCTCCAATTGCCACTATATAATATACTTACCCTACCGTCACAATCAAACGCGCAATGGTACATATACCAAAAAGTTCGCTCGCTATATATGTGAAACAAAAAATTTACAAAAAAAAAAAAAATTATATGTATATATGTATATGAAACAAAAAAATTTCAAAAATTATTCTCGATCAAATCTTCTCAAAAATAATAATAATAGTTTTTTCGGTATTTGAATTAGTTAATTAATTTATTTATTCAATTGTTTGTCATTTTATTCAAGACAGATGAACAAACGAACGAGTAAATAAATAGATTAATATTAGGTATATGTACGTATTAGACTGTGTCTACAACTATTTGATAATAGACAGTCCATATATTCGCACGTCACTTCCGGATCTATTATATATAGATATATGTATATAAATGTATGTGATATACTATGATATGTTTGTGTGTATATACATACCTATATGTACAGTATATGTTTAAAACTATACCTAGACGCGTTGTTCGAGCGCACGTTCAAGGACGACACTACAGTGTCGAGCAGTAAGGTAGGTAGGTTATAGTTACGTACCTTGATAGTATGAGGTTATATAGCAATACGCCAAAACTTTGACCGACATTCCATGAAAGTTATTAAATTTATAATATCGATCGTGTATATATATATACATTTATCAGAAGTCTGATTATTTTTATTTTTAGAATTGTCATCGAACAACCTATATATGTATAAAACAAAAAAAAAAAAAAAAAAAAAAAAAAGAAAAGTTTTTGGGTTGAATTTTCACCGAATCTCCCATATATACGAGTCTAAGCCTCTTTTTTTTCTTCATTAAATATTTATTCGTCGCTTCGAATTGGCGGGAAATTTCCTATACAAAGGTGTCTCTATCGATTTGGCACGGATTAATCTATATACGGTATAAAAATTCACCATGCTCGAATTTTATCCATCTCAAATTGGCACGGAATTACCTATATAAAAATTTTCAAAAATTCAACAATATTAAGACGTACATATTATATATGATGAATATTTATAAAGGACATTCCGAGCCAAGCAGAATTATAACAGATAAACAAATCAGAAGGGTACTGGAGAGAGAGAGAGAGAGAGAAAGAAAATAAAACGAAGAAAAATAACAACATGATCGAAGCAATGATATAACACGGTAAATAAATTGGTACATGACACTATAAGGTTGATCTCTCTAATTAAGAATTGGGCAAAGTATAAGGGGTAAGAAGAGAGGGGAGATAGAGAGTTTGGTTGAATTCTAGAGCGCGTGACTGGGCGATCGGGTCCTGCCAGATTTCCTTGCCAGGTAGATCAACCCTGGATCGTTTAATCTTAGAATCGTGTGTCAGAGTCGGGTAGAGTTAGATCAGTCGCGCACGAAAACCGCACTGTGCATCCACCAGATCATCATAATCATCATCACCACAACCACCGTCATCGCGTTCACCAATATGTGTGAAAAGTATACAGTACGAAATTAAACTGAACTGAACTGCAGCACGTTGTATATTACGTGTATAAAATATCATTATCGTTATTATTTTTCCTCAACTTCATTTCTTCCTCATAAAATTGAAGAAAGAAAAAAAAAATAAGGAAGAATAAGGTAATATGTGACAACTACCTATAGTTGTCGTAGTTGTTGTTTCCTCGTAAGAATTAAAACTGCGAGATGGGATATTGTTTTCGCGATACATAGCTAACATGACCGCGTCGTATTACGGGTAGAGCGTGGTGGGAATTAAGGAGAAGGAGGAGTAGTCTGTCTTAATTCCCATTCTCATTCTCCTTCTCCTTATTCTCTCCTCTTTATACATCTTTTCCCTACTCTTGATATATTTTTTTTTCTTAACCATCTGGATGTATAACTACGACCAGGATATATAGATATAAACGTTGACATGATGTGTAATAACTCATCTCTATACCTATAATGTTATTGACGAACCGATTTAATTCACTACCACCACTTGAATCCACCTTTGAACGACACAGTAACACCCCACCACCACCCGCCACCCCCCCCAACGCCGCAAAGAGATGGCTGCCGATGAAGGCGGGCAGCGGCGCGGTCGGACCACCTCTTTATACCGTTCGTTTTAACGCTTACATTTCAAACGGTTACGTAAACTTGTAGGTAGGTAGATAGATTGGTACAAAAATGCGTTGCTTTGGCAGAATAGAAAACAAGAGACGCTATTGTGTATACATATATATATATATATTTTTTTTAAATCATCTGATGTATCATGCGTTAAGATATATATTTATTTCGTTATCTTTTCGCCATAACTTTGTAGAGGCTGACGAGCCGAGTCCAACGATACCGAACAAGGTTCCATTCGGATTATCCAATACGAAGATATCGCGTTAAGTACCGTTTAGTAGCGCGAGCGAGTACGCAGTCAGCGCTAGTAGCGGAGATATTTTATTCCCGAGGTTATATCTCGTAGTTGATTAATTATAATTATGCGTTGTTGGGTGTCGTTGGATTCGGCTCGATCTACTCTACGATAAAATAACCAAGAGACACGGAAAACGATGGAAAATTGTTTCATAAAAAATGAATAAATGAGACAAGACGGACTTTGATCACTTATTATGTCATACGCGAGAGACAGTTTATTTTCTGGGGTTTTCGTAAACACTCCAACTGTTTAATAAAGACGAAGTCTCCAAATTTTTCATGTATTATAAATAATAAACGTGGAATTGTAATGTCAAGTTTGTTTTTTTAAATTGTACATGGACGTCACTGCACACGATTTGAAATTCAAGAAATCTACCCGTAGTCTGACTAGTTCCTCGTCCTCGGTGGGTCTAGAAAGACTGTATCCAGTCCCAGGGTCTCCCTGTCACCCTGATCCTATCCTATCTTCTCCTCCATTCTACATTCTCCCTTCCACCCTTTTCCATTCGCCATTTTCCACCCCTCATTCAATGCAACCGAGGTCGCGATGACGTCAAACTATCCCTGCTGCTGCTGCTGTTGGTGGTGCTGGTGCTACTCCTGCTGCTGCTGCTGCACGACCCGGAAATCAAGGGTTGCATCGAACGGGGAGGGGAGGTAGAGATGGAAAAAGGGGTTCAACTATATTTCTCAAGTATAATTAAGAATTTCTATACTATTTCTCATCAATTTTGATTCAAATATGAATACGAATTAAATAATCAGAAACAACCTGTTCTTTTCCAATCCTTTTGTCATCAAATTCTTGTTTTTTTTTTGGGTTTCTTTTTTATCTATTCATTTAAATTTTTTTCCAAATCTATTTCTATTTAATGCCTTTCTCTACTCAGCTACGTCCAGCGTATAAATCGACGTTCTAGGATAATATATGATCAAACACCTCTCCCCATCTCTCCCACTCCCACCTCTCCCACCTTCGACTATTTCTCCTCGGTTTATAGATCGACCCAATTCGCATCGCGGTCAGTAGAGAGAGGGAAAAAAACGAAGGAATGAAGGAAGGAAGGAAGAAAGGAAGGAACCAAGGAACTGGTTCTTTGGACCGAATTCGAAGCCCGACCTTTACTAGATATTAAAGTTGGTTAGGGTTAGGGTTACGGTTACGGTTAGGGCAACAGCTTATTTCAGACTATTACACATATTGCCTGATGCAGTGAAGAGAAGAATGAGGAGGAGGAGGAGGAGGAGAGGGAAAATTTTTCGAGGTATGTATATGTATACGTGAAGGTAGAATAAATAGAAGTAGAGGTAACTTATAGGTGAAAAATGAGTAGGAGAATAGGAGAATAAGGATTTGGAGTGCGAAGCGCAGGTGCTGCTCCGTTGCGGAAACTACCTACCTACCTACCTACCTACTGGGAGCTAGCGACGACTCGACGGAACTGGGTCAACCCTGGGAAAAGCTCGAGCGCGCTAGTTTGACGTCAGCTGTGTATCTATATACCTATATATGTATGGGGCATTCCACCCCAACTTGGCAAGCCTCCGACCCTCACCATTTTTGATTCGACTCGAAATTTTTTATGTTGTTCACCCACATGGGTAGAGACTACCATATTTTTTTCAGAATTTTCTTCCATCCCGTTCTGGAGTGACAATTTTTTGAAAAAATCGATGAAACCCAATTCAATCAACGATATCTTCTAATTAAAAAACGCTATCGGAAAACTTTACCAGGTCAAATTTCTCGTCTTGAAGTCTACTTTTTTATAAATTTTTTTAAAAAATTTTCCAATTTTTTTTTTCCATCAAAAAATCAAAAAATCGATTTTTCGAACTGAGTCCCATTTTTAATTTTTTTTCAAAAAATCACAAAAAAAGTACATGTAAAAACAAAATTTTTGAGCCCTGTCTCATCGTGGGCAGATTTTTTTTTGTATTTTTTTCAGCCATTTGAAGTTTATTAGTGTGATGTGTAATGTTGTGTCAAGCATCCCTCGGAATATAACAAAGAGAAAAAATCATCGGAAAAATATATCCGTCGTGGTGAAATCAAGAGGGCTCAAAAGAATCATCTAACATTGAGCTGCGCGAACTTATTTGAACAACGATAATAGTATATTGAGTAACAAGGGCGTAAAGTGGGCTTTTTTAGACCGAGTGCGGAGTTTGCAGTACGAGTCGGAGCAATAATGATTTCATTATTGCCCGCTTTTTCAATAAGCTTTTTCAATAAGCGGGCAATAATGAAATCATTATTGCTCCGACTCGTACTGCAAACTCCACACTCGGTCTAAAAAAGCCAACTTTACGCCCTTGGTACTCAATATACTATTATCGTTGTTTAAATAAGTTCGCGCAGCTCAATGTCAGATGATTCTCTTGAGCCCTCTTGATTTCACCACGACGGATATATTTTTCCGATGATTTTTTCTCTTTGTTATATTCCGAGGGATGCCTGACGCAACATTACACATCACACTAATAAACTTCAAATGGCTGAAAAAAATACAAAAAAAAATCTGCCCACGATGAGACAGGGCTCAAAAATTTTGTTTTTACATGTACTTTTTTTGTGATTTTTTGAAAAAAAATTAAAAATGGGACTCAGTTCGAAAAATCGATTTTTTGATTTTTTGATGGAAAAAAAAAATTGGAAAATTTTTTAAAAAAATTTATAAAAAAGTAGACTTCAAGACGAGAAATTTGACCTGGTAAAGTTTTCCGATAGCGTTTTTTAATTAGAAGATATCGTTGATTGAATTGGGTTTCATCGATTTTTTCAAAAAATTGTCACTCCAGAACGGGATGGAAGAAAATTCTGAAAAAAATATGGTAGTCTCTACCCATGTGGGTGAACAACATAAAAAATTTCGAGTCGAATCAAAAATGGTGAGGGTCGGAGGCTTGCCAAGTTGGGGTGGAATGCCCCGTATATATCTGCATGACCCAGGTACATAGATATACATATATATTTCGACTGATTTTTGTCATTTTTGGAGAGGACTTTTTGTTTTTTGTTTAATTTTTTTCAAAAAAAATAAAAAAAAAATAAAATCGCAAAATTGGAAATACAATTCTTGAAAAGAGAAAATATGATGTTTGGTGAATAAATATCAAATTTGAAGGAAACTGTAATAAAACCAAGTGTATATATATGCGGATATAAATGTATATAGGTATATAGTATACGTATCATATTATACCCGGCTTTAAAAATCAATAATATGTTACGTGGGTTGATAGGTAATGCTAGACGACCTTGAACCAACTCGTAACACATATACGCGCACATATATATGTATATACACGTAGGTATATAGAATCCTCTAATAAAACGCCCCCTCTATATGTATATACTATATAATCCTGTATAATCGCAGCTCGTGTAATATATAGTACGATCGTTATATATATACCTATACATATATTACCTAAATATATATATATATATATATATCGTTCGCGCGGCTGCAACAGCATCAGCATCATCAGCATCAGCAGTATAGCGCAGCATACTTCCCAGATAATCTATAATAAGCTTTTAGCCAAGATAGTGGAAGGAGAGATGAGACGAGACGAGACGAGGCAAGACGATGAAAATTAACAAGCAAGAACCGCGCTTTTGCACAACTATACCGTAAGTATATATAATATAATGTATATGATATTTTAATCTCTCCGACAATTTATATATTTGCAAATTCCCTAATTTTTAAAAATCCGCGGCGTTTCTTTTGGTTTTTTTTTCCTTTTTACGGTGTCAAAAACGAAAAAAAAAAAAAAAAAGGTAAGAAAAAAAAGTTCATCAATTTATGACGTTACACCCCCCCCCCCCCCCCCCCCCGATGATACGAAAGAAAACGAAAAATTATGAATAAACAACATATTAATAATAATAATAATAATAATTATTATTATTATAATAACAGAACTGCTGCAGCAAGAATAACACATATATTGTACATATATGTATATACATATATGTAATATTACGTAAGGTGATATTCATTGCACAAGAATTTATATATATACATATATATGTGCCTAGTTCAAAGTCTTAAATAGCAGGCGCGTGCGGAACTAGTTACGTGTTCTCAAACACATGTACATACCTATACAATATACATACCTAAATATCTATATATACTAGTATATAACATGATAGATACGTATATCTATGCAGGTATATATATATACGTATACGCACATGTATATATATATATATATATATATATATATATATATATATATATATATATATATATATATATATATATATATATATATATATATATATATATATATATATATATATATATATATATATATATATATATATATTAAAGTGCATCGAGGGAAGTACTAGTAGTATGTGTGGCCAGTAGTAGTAGCTACAGTAGTAACAGCGATGGCAGCATAAAGACTTTGCCTGCGCTTCGCAGTCCGCAGCAATTGAGTTACCGATGAGGAAAAGAAAGATATAACGCGCACTGTACGCGTCTGTACATACACTGCCTTTACTACTAACACTGCTGCTGGCTGCTGCTGCTGCTGTTGGTCTGATGTATACGGCTGCTACTACTACCAATACAAGCGACTACTACTACTGTTCAAAAACGGCGTGATATTTAAATACGGACGTGCGATGAGACAGAGTATCAGGCGCAGCATACCTATAGTAATATTGTGTGTATGTAGGTGGGTACAGTTTACAAGGCTGCAGCGGCAGTAGTAGCAGTGCTGGAGCTTCGGCCAAGGCCGACTCGCACGGTCCGTAACTCTTGTAAAACTATACACAGAGTCTCCGGAGTCTCGAGAGGTACCGGAGTAGAATAGAGTTGAGTTGAGTTTAGTTTAGTTTAGTTTGGTTTAGTTTAGTCGAGTAGAGTAGGAAGGTATGTAGCCAGATATATGATATAACTCTCTGGCATATAGCAAATTAGGTATATATGTATATATATATATATATATATATATATATATATATATATATATATATATATATATATATATATATATATATATATATATATATATATATATATATATATTTATGCGGAATTAGATTGCTAATTTATAGTGAATTTAGGGGAATTCCATGCCAACTCACCCAGCCGTACGACCTTGACCATTTTACATTTCGTTAATATTTCATTGGGCGATAGTTTCTCACTTGAAAAATCAGCAAAAGTGGAAGGAAAAAAAAAATCTTTGTAAATCGTTCTTTTTTTTTCTAATTATTCGAGCTATCTCAAAAATTCAGTTATTGTAATTTTTGAAAAAAATTCACGCTAATTTTTTGACAAGAAACGATGATTTTAGGACCAAAACCGCGATTGTGGGATTCCAGTGTTTTTGTTTTTGGGTATTTCTTTCAGAAGAATTTCCGATATTTAGTACATCAACAATTTCAACAACAAAAAAAGTAAAAAATTAGAAAAATTGCTTTTTCGCGAAGTATATAAATTCATTTCGTCCGCAATAATTATTCGCAATACGTAATACGTGATTTGGGAAATTCCCAAAAGCGGATGGACTCAAGTCGGTCGAGGGCTCTCGGGCTGATACTCATCGAGATATCTTGCCGGCTGTTGTGCCAAAAATGCGTTTTCGCAATTCGCTGCAAGCGACTGCAGAGGTATACAGATATATACATAAAATTTGTACATATATACATACATATGTAGGTATATATAAATGTATAACTATATAAAATTACAATTAGCTAGCATATTAAATATATAACTCACGCGCGGTTCAGTTACGTAATGTATGTACACGAGTATTTAGCTGCACATACCATCTGTATAATATATAGTATCTGACTGATCGATTCAAAAAACGTAAAACGATTTTCTTTTTTTTTTTTGGATCTTTATGGGTTTTTTTTTTTGTTTCTATTTTGAATCGTCAATTCTTTCTCATAGTATACACATAATTTCCGAATGAAATCTTTCGAAGTCAATAATCTTTAAATATTTAAACTTTTGCTTTTCTTGCTTTTCGATTTTATAAATTTTACTCATTCTCATCAAAAACCACAACTAGCGAAAAAGAACGTAAAAAAAAAAGCCAAGAAAACTAATTTCCGCGCACAGATTGAGAATTTTCATTTAAGCAATATTTCGATACAAAAATTCATTCCAATTCAATGATCGACGAATGAAAATTAATTGATTGGTAAATTTTCGAGTTTATCTATATTTATTCATTCATTCATTCATTTATTCAATTATTTATATATTCCCGTTAATACATGTAGAATAAATATCTCGAATCGAGTAAATAGCTGAATTAAAAAAAAAAACGACAATAATAATAATAATGATAATAAAATTCAAAATTAGAGACACAAAGGTAAAAAAAAATTGAGAATTTATCGGTGAAAAAACAAAAAATAAATAAATAAATGAATAAAAGTCGGAGTTTGATCAAATCGATCAAATCAAATTTCAATTTTATATATACCTATGTATACCAAATTTACTTTGATTGAAAATTTTCGTTGAAATTTTTTTTTTTTCTCTTTTTCAATTGATGAATAGTATAAAGTAAAAAAAAAAAGAGGAAAACTTTTATACAAACGCTATATTATATAGGTATATATAACATGTATGTATGTATGTATAGAGTAGATATAAAACAGCTGATCGACCAGCAGCCGCGCGCGCGCGCGCGACTCGCGGACTCCGCGACTCGCTAAGAGTTTCGGGGTGGTAGGAAAAGTAGAGTCAGCTGACGGTGACGCTGACGACGACGAGAACGTCGAGAACGAGAACGACGGTTAGAACGACCGTAACGACGGTAGCGGCGACGACGACGACGATCAGAAACTCTACTGCAGGTTATACATATACATATATACACGTTGCCGGGGCTGCTGTCAGCTGATTTTGACACTCGCTTGTTGGTTTTTGCTTCTCTCGCCTCACCTCACTTCGTCTCACCGTACCCTACCACACATCGAGTATAGCAGCGATATTCCCCCTCTTTTTCTTATTTTATAAATATATATATATGTACGTTTTCGTTCGCATGCGCTTTGCGATACTCAATACACGTGAATATAACGTACATACATACGTTGTATAATATACATGCGTATATACATATATACATAGATATAAAATGACATAAAACGACCGGCGCGCATCAAGCATCGCGCAGAAATGCCATTTTGTCCCCTGCCTGCAGCAATACCAAGGTTATCCCCTGTGCCGTGGCTCACGCGTTGCACTGCAGTTCGTCCGTACGTCTGTATGTAACGTCTGTATGTGTGTACCCGTACGTATGCACGTATCTATATCTTATCTATCTCTGTACGTGAATTTATACCCAGCTGACTTACAAAAAAAAGAAGAAGAAATAGATGATTCTCCGAATTTTTTATTTTTGAGATAAAAAAAAAAAAATCCGGATCTAATTTTGGTACTAGGTGTGCCAAAATTGGGAAGGAAGAGAGAAAAAAAAACAGAAAGGAGTGGAGCGAGAAGAAAAAAAAAAATGATTCCTGTTTTTTTTTCTGTTTTTCAAAATGATAATTGAAGGAAGAAAAAAAATAATTCATAATACAACACCGTGCCGAGTTCGTTGGTTTCGAAAAATTTGATCGGATTGATTTTTTTTCTTTCTTTTTTTTTTTTTCAGATTGATATCCCGCCGACTTTGAAAAAATTTTGGTCGAAATTCGTTGATCTGCAATTATTTTCGAGATACGATTTTTATCATTGAAAACGAAGTAAACGTATATATACCAAAGGAAAAAGAAATAAAAAAAAAAAGAACTGTTCGAAAATTTGATTTTTTTTTTTTTTTTCTGTCTAAAGAAGGAAAGAAGAAACGTTCCGAGGTTCGATCGAAGCTTTGCCCGTACGTACGTACGACGTACCTAGGTGAAGGTTAAGGATTGGGGCGTTCTGCAGTGGCGCCGCGTTATTAGGTGGGGGTAGACGGTAACCCGGGGAAACTGTAAAGCTAAATACACACTCTATGTATATTATGTACTACATAGTATATATGTATGTGTATATAGTATCTTTGTATATAGGTATAAGGTGTAGGTACAGTACGGTAAGAGGAGGCACGAAGAAGTTACGACGACGACGTCGACGACGCACGTCGACGAATCAGGTGTATGTATATATCTATATATATATACATATATATATATATATATATATATATATATATATATATATATATATATATATATATATATATATATATATATATATATATATATAGGGAATATCGCGCGCGCAGGGCATAACCTCGATCAATAATTCATTTTCCCCCCTCTTCTCTTCTCTCCGCAACCCCAAAACTCACGCCACGTCCGGTAGGCACGACGCGCGACCGAAGCGTTTTCGCCGCCCTATGCTAAACCTCGCCCTGTGCGCAACTGTATAGGTATATATGCACAATACCTCGATATAAGTATCCATGTATGTACGTAGGCTGTATATGTGTGTGTTTTTATCCTTATTCATTTATTCATTCATTTATTTATTTATACCCCCCCCCCCCCTCCCCGACCCCCCTGAATCATCCGTCTAATTCCATAGTTCGCATAATTCTAATTTTACTTAATTTTTTTAATTTTTTTTTTATTTTTCGTTTTTCCTCCTTCATACTACTCTTCTTTGACTTTTTCTACTTTTTCTACTGTATATCTACTTTTTTTTCTTTTCTTTATTTCTCTCTCTCTCTCTCTCTCTTTCTGTCTCTCCGGATAAAGTAATAAGTATCAGAGCAGAAATAAAAAAATTATATGAATCTATAAAATTTAGAGAAATCCACAACAACAACAACAAAAAAAAAGAATAAAAATGAAAATTCAAAAAAATTGTGATAGAACGATATAATGATGGCGAGAACTACCAACAACGACGGCGACGACATGGAAAAAAATAAAAATAAAAATCGATAACAGATTTAATTTCTCGATACATTTTTTCAGTCATTTTGCTTCTTTTTCGTTTTATTTTATTTTTTTATTTTTTAATTTTTTTTTTTTTTTGACAAGCAAAAGTGAACAGCGATGAATAGAATAAAAAAAACAAGAAAGATAGAACGTGACGCGGATATAGAAGAAATCGTAGAAAATACAAAAAAAAAAAAGAAAGGAAAAAAAAAAAAAACTATAGAAATTGCGAAAAATAAAAGTTCTTCAAGTCTGTATAATTTCGTTTAGATATTAAGTTTTTTTTTTTTCTTTATTTAATTTTTGTATCTTCGGTATCTGAATAAATACGCTTTTGCACACCCTGCACATTTCTCTGTACATACTATTTGTCAAATACCGAATTTATATAATAATAACAATGATCAATCAACCAATCAATTAATGAAGTATGATATTAATCAAAAAAATAAAAAATTTCCGCATTCCAACTTTAATACTAATTATTATTTTTTTTTTCAGATGCTGTTATTATTATTATTATTATTATTATTATTATTATTATTATTAATATTATTATATATGTATCTATGTAAATATATAATTTCAAAAAATTTTCCGTAGCTAAATCAGTGACTTAAGAAAACTGAGATACCACCAGCTGTGTTCACTCGAAATTTTAATCCCACAAGTGAACCCAGAGTGGCTCCCTGTTCTCAAACAGCCATGGTGACGGTGGTTAGTGTATTCTTACTCAATTGTTGAATGAAGAATATCCATCATTGTAGTATACGTATATATATATATATATATATATATTTTTGCCAAACTTTTACACTTTTCTTATCAACTATTTATTTATTCATTTATTTATTTATTTTAATTACTTTGTTTCAAAATTTTATACCACTTTTCATTTTATTCATCGTTTATATTCATTAAATTTATTATTATTATTATTTATTTTTAATTTTTTTTTTTTTGGTTCATCACTCAACACACGCGAAATTATTATTATATTAATAATTGACGTACATATTTTCTTTGTCATGTATTTTGATTTTTTTTTTTTTTTTTGGTAGCGCTGCAGATCGAAGAGAAAAGAGAAGAAATGAAAAATCACAAAGTACTTTTTCCAATATAATATATAATTTTTTTTTTAAACTAATCATTTGTTTATTTATTTATTCATGTAATTTTGGAAATATCACACGTACGTTACATTAACAATTCCCGATCTCTTATCTTTTATCGTTTATCTATCTTTTTTTTTTTTATCTTTTAATCTTATCTATCACTGCTGTCCACTAACACCATAAATGCATATACGTACAAATATCGTTTCAGCTAATAATTTAGGTGATAACATAATCATCGTTTTTCGATACGAAAATACCATATGTTTTTACCAATTTATTATTTTTCATTGTTACTAACGATTGAATGAATAAATATACAATCAAATAATGAGTGAAAATGTACGAATTTAAAAGAAAAAAAATTCAAATTCAATCTAAAATTCAAATTAGTTTTCTTCAATTTTTCATGTATATATGTATAGAGAAGTTTGTGGTTATTTTTTGCTAAAAAAAAGAAAAAAAAACATACGTCCCCAATTATTATACACC
Organism: Macrophya alboannulata; assembly: GCA_949628255.1. Lineage (NCBI taxonomy): Eukaryota > Metazoa > Arthropoda > Insecta > Hymenoptera > Tenthredinidae > Macrophya > Macrophya alboannulata. The sequence continues at coordinate 22,128,561 of OX451207.1, forward strand.
CGCATATATCCTAATTAATAATTCTTACAAGCCTGAAAGTCTTTTTTTTTTTAACACGTATTCGTTTTCCTATTTTTTTTTTCTTGTTCTTCTTCTCTCTGTCTCTCTCGACGTTATAGATTCAACGATATTTCTGAACAATAATCTTATACACATATAGGTATTATTATACATATTATGTACTATTATATACACCTCACGCGGTATATACCTATAAATTATTATTTTAATTTTTTTTCTTCTTTATTGAAAAAAAATATATTATTATTGTAGCTGCACGTACGCGATAACATACCTATACATATATGTATGTAAATATATATATACATACATACATGGGCATAATAAATTCGCGCGATGCAGTAACGGCGCAGTGCAGTGCGGCGCAGTGCAGTTCGGTATATATAACACCGTCTCCACATAATACAACGGTAATTGAACAATAAATGAATTTTTCTTTTTCTTCTTTCTTTCTTTCGTTTCTTTCAACTATACCTATCTAATAAGTCATGCCATAAACCGGTAATAATGGCAATTTTCAGAATTATTATTATTATTATTATTATTATTATTATTATCATCATTTTTTAGGTGCATGAATATACTTACGACATCGTTAACTTTAGAGACTGTATATGTGTATATGTATATAATGTTTATACGAATGTGTAAACACAACTTCCCCCTCCCCCTTTACCACCCCGATACCCATCGCCGCCACCACGCGTTCGTAATTAATTCCAGATGACGCGATGAGATAATTTATAAATTTACTAGGAAACAAGAAAAGGAAAAAAAAAAGAAAAATAATAAAAAATAAAATGAAACAAAAAAATCCACTGATTGAAATAAGAAAAAAAAAAAAAAAAAAAAAAAACGATTTTCGGTTCAATTTTCTCGTAGAGAAAATTTTGTGTTCATTTTCGTTTATTTATTTATTTATTTATTTTCTGTCAATTTTTTTTTTCAATTTAACCAATCTTTAATTTTGGTTTCCATTCGATTTTTGATCTGTGAATTTGTTTTTTTTTTTTTTACTTACAGTCTGCTGCTCGGCTCGTTACTCGCCTCGTCTCCCTCAATCCTATACACTTTTCCCGACATAACGTATTCGAAACTGTCAGCTCTCGAACCTCCCTCCTGTTCAATAGCATTCCATTCCCCACCGTCCGGGTAACCGTCTTCACGTAGGGTGGTCGCAAGAACCAAACGAAATTTTGCACCTGAAATGTAAGATAAGAATCAAAAAAACACCAAAAAAATAAAAAACAAATGCAAAATGAGACAGAAAAATGAATTGGAAGACGACAAATTTTTTGATTTTTTTCTCGTATTTACAATAACTATAGTCAGGTATTGTTATTCTCATTTCTTAGTATTGCGAAGAAGGAATAAAAAATTGAGGAAAAAAAAAAAAACAATAATTTGTAATATTTGAATATATCGATCGGAACGATTCGATCGATGACGTAGAAGAAAAAAATACAAAATCCAGGAGGATGGTAAATATATGAATCAAAAAAAAAAAAAAATAAAAATAAAATAATAAAAAATAACGATTTCATTACAATTCTTCCAAACTTCACTTCCGTTTCATAAAAAATCCGATAATCAACTATATATAATATGTATATGTACATATGTATATATATGAATCTATATATATATATATATACATATATTTACAGATATATATGTATAAAAGAATAAATCAATAATTTCTATTATATGTATACCTACTCACAGATATATTATATATATACATATATACGTATAGATATACATGCTTTTATGTACATAAATCTAGGCAATAATAAAATGATAACGATAATGAAAATGATGATAATAATAATAATAATAATAATAATCATAATAGCCGTGTGAAAAATTTCAAAAATTCGAAAAAAAGCAAAGAGAAGGAAAATAAAAAATTCCCAAAATAAAAAGAAAATATATATAAAAATATATATATATATATATATATATATATATATATATATATATATATATATATATATATATATTACCGTATTCTACGTAGTGCGAAAATTTTCGTTTCGTAACTGATCCGCATCGTAATATATATATATATTTAATATAATAGATCAGAAGATTAGAGACAGAATTAGAGATAATAGACAGTTGACAGAAGACGGTTGGTTATTGAACAGTGTTGATTATTTATAAGTAAATCAGTATCCAGGTTGTATATACGTAATGTATTAAATAGTATTGGTATCAGTATTCGATATATATATGTATGATGATATAGGTATGAGTAGAAAACTTTCGCGATAAGTCAGACTCGATGCCGGTATATTTAAATACGATTCAGTAGTAGTAGTAGTAGTAGTAACAGAAACAGAAACAGCAGCTGCAGGCAGCAGTAAGTAGTCTCCACGAATAACGAACGAACGAACGAACGAACGAACAAACGTACGAAGTAACCAACGAGAACGAGAACAAGAACGTCGACGCTACGCCGATGGCGTCCGAGCCAGTACTCGGCAGGAGCTTCAAGCCAGCTATGACCTTGGCATTGAACTTGATGGCGCGGTGAGGAAGCGGAGAGTGTTGAGGATATTGGCGGACGGTCGGGGGTGGCAACGGCGAATAGATGGTATAACTTTGAGGGGGGTAGGTGGGGGGGAGCGAAGGGCAGAGGGAAAACCGAGCTTGGTGAGGGAGAGGGACAGGGAGAGGCAAAGTTTGAGGCAGAGAGGGAAGGGGACTGGAGAGGGAGAGGGAGAGGAGGGAAGAGGGAGGATTGCGTCATCCCGCGCAAGCCTCACCGAGCCGCACGTCAATACAGCACGGAGCCTGCCTCTCTACCGCCTCGGCCTAGCCCACCACGGCTGAGACTACTTGTTATTTATTTATTTTAACTTTTTTTTTTTACAATTTAATTAATTTTTTTCTTCTTGTTTTCTCGTTTACTCCCGTTTCCGTTATACGTTTTTAGACTAGATGCAATTTTATATCGTGCTTGACAGACTGCATTTTGTTTATTTATTTTTTTTTTTCATGTTTAGTCTTTATTCTTCGGATAAATTTCAATCGCGTTATTTTGCGTCTGCTTTTTGTTTTTTTATTCTGTTATTTCTTTATCTCTTTCTTGAAATTCGAATCTTTTGAAAAAAAAAATAAATAAATAAATAAAATAAACAGAAAACAAAATCGAGAATTACTATTTTCTTAATTTTTTCTTATTTCCTTTCCTCTAATTATGTAACATAATATACGTAAGGATTTTTTTTTTCTTCATAAATTCTCTATGTACAACTGATATGTGTGTAAATTTCGTCATTACATCGATCCAAGGAATTTCCATACACGTATAATATACATATATATATAGTGTATTATTATAGATTTGTGGAAATCCCGAATATAATACATAATATATTTATAATACATGGATACAGTATATATACAGGTATTCGCACAATGTAAACAAATATGGCGGTTCGGCGCCGGTATATAACCTGCGTCTATATCTAATGCCGCGAAAATAAATGTGTGTAATATATATGGGGCATTCCACCCCAACTTGGCAAGCCTCCGACCCTCACCATTTTTGATTCGACTCGAAATTTTTTATGTTGTTCACCCACGTGGGTAGAGACTACCATATTTTTTTCAGAATTTTTTTCCATCCCGTTCTGAAGTGACAATTTTTTGAAAAAATCGATGAAACCCAATTCAATCAACGATATCTTCTAATTAAAAAACGCTATCGGAAAACTTTACCAGGTCAAATTTCTCGTCTTGAAGTCTAGAAGTCTACTTTTTTATAAAATTTTTTAAAAAATTTTCTAATTTTTTTTTTCTATCAAAAAATCAAAAAATCGATTTTTCGAACTGAGTCCCATTTTCAATTTTTTTTCAAAAAATCACAAAAAAAGTACATGTAAAAACAAAATTTTTGAGCCCTGTCTCATCGTGGGCAGATTTTTTTTTGTATTTTTTTCAGCCATTTGAAGTTTATTAGTGTGATGTGTAATGTTGCGTCAAGCATCCCTCGGAATATAACAAAGAGAAAAAATCATCGGAAAAATATATCCGTCGTGGTGAAATCAAGAGGGCTCAAGAGAATCATCTAACATTGAGCTGCGCGAACTTATTTAAACAACGATAATAGTATATTGAGTACCAAGGGCGTAAAGTTGGCTTTTTTAGACCGAGTGTGGAGTTTGCAGTACGAGTCGGAGCAATAATGATTTCATTATTGCCCGCTTATTGAAAAAGCTTATTGAAAAAGCGGGCAATAATGAAATCATTATTGCTCCGACTCGTACTGCAAACTCCGCACTCGGTCTAAAAAAGCCCACTTTACGCCCTTGTTACTCAATATACTATTATCGTTGTTCAAATAAGTTCGCGCAGCTCAATGTTAGATGATTCTTTTGAGCCCTCTTGATTTCACCACGACGGATATATTTTTCCGATGATTTTTTCTCTTTGTTATATTCCGAGGGATGCTTGACACAACATTACACATCACACTAATAAACTTCAAATGGCTGAAAAAAATACAAAAAAAAATCTGCCCACGATGAGACAGGGCTCAAAAATTTTGTTTTTACATGTACTTTTTTTGTGATTTTTTGAAAAAAAATTAAAAATGGGACTCAGTTCGAAAAATCGATTTTTTGATTTTTTGATGGAAAAAAAAAATTGGAAAATTTTTTAAAAAAATTTATAAAAAAGTAGACTTCAAGACGAGAAATTTGACCTGGTAAAGTTTTCCGATAGCGTTTTTTAATTAGAAGATATCGTTGATTGAATTGGGTTTCATCGATTTTTTCAAAAAATTGTCACTTCAGAACGGGATGGAAAAAAATTCTGAAAAAAATATGGTAGTCTCTACCCACGTGGGTGAACAACATAAAAAATTTCGAGTCGAATCAAAAATGGTGAGGGTCGGAGGCTTGCCAAGTTGGGGTGGAATGCCCCATATATAAGACGTATAAGTCGCGGAATATTGGCGAAAGAAAGAAAAAAAAAGAAAAAACATCAAGTAATAATAATTTTTTTTTTTTTTTGGTTTTTACAAAGTTGCAAATATGTATAATGGAAAAAAAAAATTAAGAAATAAATTGAAATCAGAAATAAGTTAAATGAAATAAGTTAAATGACTAAGTAATAAAGAAATTGTAAAAAATGTATTTATGTACATACTATATATATATTAGAATACATATATACGTACTGATGTAAATATATATGTATATGTATAATAAAAATGAGAACTGGGAGTCGTCATTCTTACTCTGTTTTGAATAAATGTAGGATATATTATATGTTACCTACGTACGGATTTTGAGTACTAAATATATATATATTTTATATCTTTATATATATTGTATAAAACTTACCTAATTCCATCGGGTATAGCCAACTGTTTATGTCCAAAATAAGGTCCATTTTGAAAGATTCCGATTCGCAGTGAAGACGGCTCACTGTAACAAAATGATACAAAATAAATAATTAAGTAATTGTATATAAATAAAGAAATGAATAAATAATTTACTTCATAGATACATAAAGTATACTATATGTATTCAAATGAATATTTTAATTGTATAATGAAATAAAATCTACAATTTAATCAATCAGTTAATTATTCAATTTATATTAACGAATTAATCAATTGAATCCATTCGTTCGTTTAGCATTGATCGGTAAGAACAAAAAAAATAAAAAAAAATTCATCGCTAGTTACTTGTAAGATCAGTATTATGTATCAAGAATCTAGCGATAAACCGAAATAAAAAAAATAAAAAGAAAATGAAAAATAGGTAAGAATCGAAAAGAAAATAAATACATATGGGGTAGTCCATGCCGTTTCGACCAACCCATGACCCCGACCCCCTCCGATTTTGGAATAAATTTTTTATACGATTTGCCGGTCTTCAAAATGCAACGTCAATTTTTCTCAGATTTTTATTATTTTTGGTTTTTTGTTTAAAAATTTCCAAAGTCAAAAAAAAAATGCCATGTTTTAAAAATCTGAAAAAATTCAATAAAATTCTACGAAATAAGATAATTTTTTCCATATTAATTTTCTAGTGGTGTTCTCGAGGGGACACCCGGGACGGGACTAAGCTAAGGGAAAAAGTCCAAGTCGGATGCTGTTTTTTTTTTTTCAGACGTCAATTTTTGTGCCTAAAATAATACCGCATAGTTGAAAATGAAATTAATTTTTTTTTTTTTTGTTTTTCTATTTTTTTTTTCACTTTAAAAAAAAATTTTTTTTCTGAATGAACGTAAAAAAAAAGGAATTTATTTTCAACTATGCGGTACTATTTTGGGCACAAAAATTGACGTCTGCAAAAAATAAGACGGTCCGACTTGGACTTTTTTCCTTGGTTTAGTCCTGCCCCGGGTGTCCCTTCGAGAACACCACTATAAAATTAATATGGAAAAAATTATCTTATTTCGTAGAATTTTATTGAATTTTTTCAGATTTTTAAAACATGGCATTTTTTTTTTTGACTTTGGAAATTTTTAAACAAAAAACCAAAAATAATAAAAATCTGAGAAAAATTGACGTTGCATTTTGAAGACCGGCAAATCATATAAAAAATTTATTTCAAAATCCGAGGGGGTCGGGGTCAGGGGTTGGTCGAAACGGCATGGACTACCCCATATATATTAGGGTGACAGTTATTTTGACTTTTTTTCAATTTTTTCGCTCCGAGTGGATAAAACGTTTTCAAATAAATAAAAAAAAAAATTTTCCCGAAGTTCGGAATTTTTATTTTAATATTTGATGGTGCCATCGGGCCCTTGTAATTTACGTTTAATTAACGTGAGGTTTTCCGAAGTTTCAATTTTTTTTCCCCCACGTCCGTAATTATTCGTTTAAAAATCTGAAACTCTAGTGAAATGTTGACAATGGAAGCACTTGAAAATGAGAATTTTTTCAGAATTTTTTGAGCATTTTTTGAGCATTTTTACCGGTATACTGCTGGGGTGAAAATGCTCAAAAAATGCTCAAAAAAATTCTCATTTTCAGGTGCTTCTATTGTGAACATTTCTCTAGAGTTTCAGATTTTTAAACGAATAATTGCGGACGTGAGTTGAAAAAAATTGAAACTTCGGAAAACCTCACGTTGATTAAACGTAAATTACAAGGGCCCGATGGCACCATCAAATATTAAAATAAAAATTCCGAACTTCGGGAACATTTTTTTCTTCATTTATTTGAAAACGTTTTATCCACTCGGAGCGAAAAAATTCAAAAAAAGTCAAAATAACTGTCACTATACATATAGTATTGCACGCTATAGCGCTGCCCTTGACTGCAGCTGTGACGCAATATGGGTCTGGGGTCTCTCGGCATCGAAGACAACGCGAACGGGGTCGCAAACGCAACGTTGCAGGATGAAAAAATTAGAATAAAAAAAAGCAATAGGAACGAAAAAAAAAATAGATAATCTATTAATTTTTCTATCTCCTCCCTCAAAAAAAAAAAAAAACAGTATTAATAATAATAATATTCCATTTTGCTCACATCCACAATTGTAAATTGATGATAGGATCACAGGTAATTGGACCAATGAGCAATAGATGTGATTATTGCTCATTGGGCCAATTACCTGTGATCCTGTGATCCTATCATCAATAATCAAATAATAATAATAATTCAAATTCAAATTTTCATATAAGTATGTAGGGGGGGGGGGGGGGGGGGGGGGGGCAAAGTGGGCCCCTTAAGGAAAATAATCGTAATATCATTAATTTTTTTTTACACGTTTACTTCTTTTTAGATCCTTGATAAGTATTTAACATTATTATGCTGCATCCATTATAAAATTGAAAAATCGAAAATTTAGGGCAAAGTTGGCCCCCCAAAAAAAATTTCATATTTCACATTTTTTATTCTGTATTCTTATTTTTACAATTAATTATTAAATATTCAAAAATTACTTTTTTCGCGCCTCTATATAAGATCTCTCAATTTGAAGGGGCCCAGTTTGCCCCCAGGGGCCCACTTTGCCCCCCCCCCCCCCCCCCCCCCCCTCACCTACATATATTTTTTTTCTTCTTTTTTTGTTCCCTTTCGTTTCGATAGAATCGAACCTTCGAATTAAATTCACGCGACGTCAATTTTTTACTCATATCGCACAGAGTCAGAGTGAGAATCCGAAGAGAAGGAAGAAGAGTCATCTCTCTTCTCGCTCACGTCAGCTATGTATGTAATAGAATTTCAACGAAGGTGAAGGCGAAGGCGTAGGCGGCAGGGCAAAATGCAACTTCAGTCTTGGTACCTAAGCCCTCTGCGCTTACGTGGCCTTTTAGTTCTTCCTCCTCTCCTCCTTCTCATCGCCATATGTATTCACGAAAAGCTTGCAAGCGCGCGATATAAGATATAGAAAAACCGTACGATTAACGTATATATGTATATGTACCTATACTCTGCTGCAGGTATATACGCTAAACAGTTTTTATTTATTTATTTCATTATTATTTATTGCATAATATATAATATAAATTGATTGAATATAGTTTATAAAATTATATCTATGTAAAAAGTATATACATATAGACATAGATATATTCATTTATATACAGGAGTTGAATTTAATTCAATTCAGTAGCTCTCGTTTATATTATATGAGGTATTCCACGCCGTTTCGAACAGTCAAAAAGTTTACCGATCCCAAAAAGATCATAATTTTGTCTTATCACACAAATATATCGAAAGAATTTATGTGAATTTTTTCAGAATTTTTTGGATCACATCTTTTGAGTTTTTCCAAATACCATTTTCTTTCTACGAACCTCCGTATGTCAATCGTACAAGAAAATTTATTAGACAAAAAAGTTGCAGTTTTGAATCAACTTTCTGAAAAAAATTTTTTGGGAATTTCTCGAATCCCAAAAACACCAATTTTTATCAAAAATACACAAAAATAAATTTTTTCAACCAGTACGTCACTTTTGATTTGCTTCAAAAATTTACAGAAAATACTCTCAAGTGTTTTCAGCAACCATATATTTTTTTTAAGATGGTTGGCTCAATCGTTTGGAAGCTATGGTTTATTAATTCTTTGATTCTTTATATTTTTCGAGAAAAAAAAAAGAATTAATAAAGCATCTTCCAAACGATTAAGCCAACCATCTTTAAAAAAATATATGGTTTCTGTAAACAGTTGAGAGTATTTTCTGTAAATTGGTGAAGCAAATCAAAAGTGACGTATTGGTTGAAAAAATGTATTTAGGTGTATTTTTGATAAAAATTGGTATTTTTGGGATTCGCGAAATTCCCAAAAAATTTTTTTCAGAAAGTTGATTCAAAACCGCAACTTTTTTGTCTGATGAATTTTCTTGTACGATTGACATACGGAGGTTCGTGGAAAGAAATTGGAATTTGGAAAAACTCAAAAAATATGATCCAAAAATTCTGAAAAAATTCACATAAATTCTTTCGATATATTTGTGTAATAAGACAAAATTATGATTTTTTTGGGATCTATCAACTTTTCGACCGTTCGAAACGGCGTGGAATACCTCATATCCATATATGTATACACGCTTCCTTGCACCCTGGCATTTTCTGATATGAGATACGCTGTTACGAAATCGTTTATTTTTTTGCGCAGGGTTAGTTCATCCCCGATGACGAGTAACTCCTCGTTCTTTCTCTCTTCTCCTTCTCTCTTCAAATTCCGTTTCATTTCTTTCTTGAACACCTACGCTTCTCTCTCTCTCTCTCTTTCTATTTATTTATCTCACGGTCCTATCTTGCAACTTCATTCCGTTTTCATAACCTGACTTCCAAAAATCTATCCGCAATTATATGGACCGATTTTTTTTTTTTTCTCTCCTATCGGATTATCGTTCCGAAAAATCCGCATCTCGGCACACTTCTTACCTACAGCAGTAGGTACTTCGAAAAAAAAAAAAATAAATAAATAAAATTCAACAGATTTTCAAACGATATAATTTTCGAAGCGATCAGATGCGCCAAAAAATGCCGCCAGAGAGAACGATTTATTGTGTATATCCAACTGCGTCGCGAGACTCACTCGATATCACGAAAAGGGATGAAAGGAGGTGGAAAAAAAGGAAAAAAAAAAAAAAAAAAACGTGTGGGAGTGGTGCAGCACGATGATTACATTCTAACTCGATCGTATCGTCGTACCTGTTCATATACCTAGATACATATATACAGATCAATTCAGCTTGAGTGCACAAAATTTTGAGATTTCTCTAAAAATTCTAAGACTATAAATTCCCTTTACCAAAAATTCGAGGGCCTAACAGTTTCCGAATTACGGATTACATTAGTCGACCAATCACAGAGCCTAGAGCTAACCGAGTATCAGGGCCCAGTCAAAAGAATAAAATCAGCAGTGTCCGTTATCCTTTTTCGACAGGTACGCCGGACGTCACCTACGAAAATCTAGAATAAATTTTAACAGGCTAAGACCCACGGGCACTGCTAATTTCACCCTTTCGACTCGGCCAGCTCTAGGCTCTGCGATTGGTCGACTAAGATATTCCGTAACTCGGAAACTGTTAGTCCCTCGAATCTTTGGTAAAGGAAATTTAGTCTAAGAATTTCTCGACGGATCTGTATAAAATTTGGTGTATTCAACCTGCAGATGATATCACCCTGTATAAACTATCGGGATAAACCCGGGTTGGTTTTCACGTATAAACTGCACGCGGGTTTGTCCCATGATTTGAACGAAAATAAAACAAAATATATGTACATTGTATATATAGATATATATTTGCACCATTACACAGGGTAGATCGGTACGGTTAGTTATAGGATATGGGATATATAACCGCGCTCGAAGTACGTATTCCGAAGTGCGCAGCGGTATCGTAGCGTCGCGTCGCGTAGCGGCGCCTCCGCCGCCACCACCACCGCCGCCGCTATCGACCGCATCGTCGGCCCGGCTCTATAAATACTATGGGCACCGGGGCTCCGCGCCCACCCCCAAGCCCCAACCCCCAACCCTCAACCCCCGAACGACGACGCGCCCCTATACATACGTGTACATCTCTGTGTAAGGTATATAGGTCCCAACTAATACCAGTACATATGTATATGTATGTATATTGGTATATATACGTGTACGGTTCTTCCATCCACGCAAACCAATCTACCCCCTCGATTGCGAGGCGAGGCGAGGCGAGGCGAGGCGAGGGAGAGAATGAGGGGCGGAAACCTTGACCTTCAAAGAGTTAGCGGCGCGCGCCTACTCTTGAAATCACCCCCGTAAACTGCCCCGCTGGTTTTGTACCTATATAGACTAGATATATACACATGTATATTGTCTCTCTATCACTCTCTATATCTCTCTCTCTCTTTGATTCTGCAACGAGCTCGCGCAAACACCATAATGTGTATATATATGTGGGTTTGTATATACATGTATATTTAAAGAGTGGTATAGGAGAGAGAGAGAGAGAGAGAGAGAGAGAGGAAGGGGGGGAGTGCAGGGAAAGGGTTTACTCGGTCCTGCTGCACTTTTGTACGCCGTCGCGGTCGCTACGCCGCATTCGTCGTCGTCACCGTCGTCGGTCGTACTAGCGACCATTTATACTCGCGGCGTAGTTTTCACCCTGCTATGTGTCTATATATGTATACATTCATGTCTATGTATAGGTATATAGGTAATACACACGCGTGTATATCTATGTACATATTTATGCCAGTACGATGTACGGGTTTCAAAGACGTGCGGCACAGATATGATTTTTATCTTTTTTTTTTGTATATATATATATATCAGGGTGTGTCATTTGGGAGCAACATTTCTTTTTTCAACTTTCAAACAGGTTGTATACTTGCAGGGGGGGGGGGGGGGGCAAAATAAGAAGTTTGTTAAAATTTGAGATGTTAATATTAATATTAAGAGGTGCCTCATCGCGAATTTATATTTCTCATTTAAATGACACGGGAAATGCTCTGGTTGCACACTTTAATTTTTATATCTCAAGTACCAATCTACTCAGGATGATTCTGCCTAGCTACTTTTGTTCGGAATTGAACGCTCTACAAAAAAGGTCTCTTGGTATTTTTCGATAAATCTAATTACTTCCAAGTTGGTTATTGGTTAATTTATACCATTCAATTGATAGTCTGATTTTGTTCAAGTTGGTCTGATTTTGCCCCTATATATATATTACCCCTGGCATACGATTTTCATAAATTTTCATGTTAATAAACAATTACCAATTACTTATTTCTTATTATTATTGTGAGACTCGAATATCGATCGATCGACGTAAATAAAGATCTCGATCTCGCTTCGCATATTATACATATATATATAGGTATATCTTTCTCATCCCCCCTCCCCTACTATAATTTCCTTTTTCTTATTTTTTTCTATTTTTTTCTATTTTTTTTTTTTTTCATTTCGTAACGATATGTTATTGCATACATTGTTTGTCACTTTTCTGCAAGGTATATAATCTAGATAGGTATTTGTATCTTATATACACATATATACATGTAGTTTCTTATTGTTATCGTATTAGGTATCCCCATGCACGATCGATGATCATGATTCTTCCTCAATCACATATTGTTACTTAATTATTGTTGTTATCATTATTATTATTCAAATGATTTACGTTTAATTATTCCTATAATCGATTTCTATACGTAATTATTTTTACATGAATATATAAATCAAAAATCAAAAATGAACCAAAATGAAACAACAAAAAAATTTATTAGGAAACTGTGTTTTTTTTTCGTTTTCTTCGTCCTATTGATTTAATTTTTTTATTTTTTTTTTGGTTTTACACTGCTATATACATATGTATGTATTGGTATGTATATCTGTGGCAGCAGGTGACGGCGGTATTCGCGAGTCGCCATTTTAATTCTTTAAAAATGGCGTCGTCGGTGGGTTTGTGCAGTAAATACACAAATTCAACCGTATATGTATACATATATATAAATATACTTGTATATAAAACCTCAGCCGGTTGAACAAATTCTTTCAGTTATAAATCCACAAATATATCTATATATGTATATGTAATGGAATATAATACCGTAGCCGGTAAAATTTTTGATTTTTTTTTGGTTTTTTTTTTTTTAAATCGATTTCGACTAAATTTCAAACCTTCTCTCTAACTCCGAAGAGGTAAAAGAGACGAAGAACAAATATATAATATATACATATAATTTGTAAATATATATAACTGAACAAAAATAAATAAAACGATTCAAAATTATATAATTATTTACCTTTTCTTTTTTTTTCACTCCTCTATAACATATTATGCTGTTACGGTGCGTTATACCTTCTTTTCCACATTTCATCGTCATCATCATTATCATCATAATTAAATATATGATGTTAATGAAGAGCAGAAGCATATTGAAAGAAAAAAAATAAATAAAAAAATTCCAGATAATAACAGTTCATATATTATACACCGCGAAATTAATAATCTTCGTCATAATCATCATCATCATCCTCATCATTATTATTGACTTCATAATATTTATTTATACATAGATAGGTATATATATGTATAATTATTAAAGCATGAACTATACATGTATAGGTATATTACATATTATGTATATATCACTTTTCAAGTCAATTACGTACGTGCACCGATGACTCAAGTCATTGCAATTGAAAAAAAAAAAAAGAGTAAGAAAATAAAAATCGTTTTACCCTGTCAATCACAAACAACAACAACGAGAAGAATGATAATTTTTAGAATTTTACCGTCGTCAAACATAGAACGAAAAAAAAAAAAAATTAAATCAAAAATCTAATTATAACAAATAATTATCTATCGGTGCTGCGGAGTCGATCGTGTGTCGACAGGAAAATTGAGTAAGTAAGTTAACTGACTAATATTGTAAGTATGTGATATATAGGGTAATACTATAATATTGAGTAACCGTGAGTATGACCAACCGCAACGATGTCAAAAAAAAAAAAAAAAATCGCAGTAAATGTACACATATATGTATATCGTAATCGAGGATATAACAATATATAAATATTATACCTATATGTGCACATACACATGTATACGTTCATTCATTTATTTATTTATTTATTTATTTATTTTTTAAGTTGCAAGTTGTCGCGAGTTTACGTTGTGTGTATATATATATATATATATATATATATATATATATATATATATATATATATATATATATATATATATATATATATATATATATATATATATATATATAGGTATGCGAAATTGGTTAATATACTATACAAGCCGAACTTATAGACGATTATACATGCATAAAGGTATATATATATTATATACAGAGAAGTGCACCATGCTCGCGGTATATTATATACCCCGTACAGAGTAGGTAGGTATATAGGTAGTTATGATACGCGTAGGTACGCGTATAACGCGACGACCGAACGGCAAGACGGGAACTAGATATTGCGCAGTTTAAAAAAAACCCGTGTTTCGTCAGAACGCGTCATCGACTAGAGCAACGCCGCAGGGTCGATCCGCAATTTGCGCGAACCGCGATTCGCGATTCTCCCCCACCCACATCGCCAGTCTCCCCCCACCCCTCTTTCTCTCTCTATACTCTCAGCTCTCCGCTCTCCGTGCTAGAATCTCTCTTTTTCATTTCTCTTTTCTTCGTTCTTTCCTGTCTAATTATAACAGCAAGTTCGCCTTCTTGCTTCTTCTTCTCCTTTTTAATTTTTTAATTTCTTTTCTTTTTGGTATTCTTATAACTTTGACACGAGAATAAGTAAATGAATGAATATATGTACCTTCGATAAACTATATATGTATTTAATTATGCCATAAGTAAAAAAAAAAAAAAAAAAAAAACACCCATCTACTATATCAGACAAGAAGACGAAGACGTATAAACCGCGTATTAACGCGTAGCGTTTGAGTCTGCAGTTGCAAATTTATTAACTTTATTTTTTAACAACTTTACTTGCCTTGATTTAGGTTATACCTGCAGTAGGTACAGTTGGTTATTATAGGTATAATAATACTTGTATGCTGCAGTTCGCATTCTCGGTTTTGCCGGTTTGCGTCGATCACTTGCCTTGGCACTGACAGTGGAAATCGCGACACGACTCACGCTTGCCTAGCAACACGAAACAAACAAACTAAACTAACTAACTAACTAACGGAACCGATCGAGGGTAAAGCGAACTAAAACGCTATGGTTATAAAAAAAAAATAGAAAAAAACCATATTAAACTACATACTTTTGCTATCCGTATATATACCTATATGTATATATGTATGTGTATGTACGTATAATGTGTGTGCGGTGTATTGTTGTTGCGAAATTAAATTGTTTCATCGGGATCGAAATCGCCTATTACAATCGTATAACGTATAGTTTTTAGATAGCTCAATACCGCCACAGACTCTTATATACATCGACGTTATTTATTTTTTGCTTTGGAATTTGATATTATAGATATACACACGTGTATAACGGAAAGAGCGAATAGAATTAGAATAAAAACTAGAAAAAACCAAAAATAAATTGATGAATAATAATATACATAATATATATACATATACACACACACATATATATATATATATATATATATATATATATATATATATATATATATATATATGTGTATATGTATATGTATATATATATATATATATATATATATATATATATATATATATATATATATATATATATATATATATATATATATATATATATATATATATATATATATATATATATATATATATATATATATATATATATATATATATATATATATATATATATATATATATATATATACATATACATATACACATATATATATATATATATATATATACATATACATATACACATATATATATATATATATATATATATATATATACATATATATATATATATATATATATATATATATATATATATATATATATATATATATATATATATATATATATATATATATATATATATATATATATATATATATATATATATATATATATATATATATATATATATATATATATATATATATATATATATATATATATATATATATATATATATATATATCTTCACGGTTCGAGGCTATATAAACGGACGTCTCTCGTATACATATACCGTACCCCGTACAGTACCGCGGCGGACGACCGAGAGTCAATCTGACATTGAGACCGAGGAGTGAGTAGGACTGAGAGTCGAGGAGTCAGAAGGCTCAGGCTGAGGCTCAAGCTCAAGCTCAAGCTCACGCAGGCTCGATGTGTACTGGTGACTGAATGTCTGTCTCTCGTTTCGTGTTCGCTTCACCGTAGATAGATAATATACGTATACAAATATCGCGATGCAGGATAAAAAGATAGTTTACGTTATTACGCGTATATACATATTCTGTACAATCTATGAATAAATTTACTGTATAATACGATTTTTTTTTTTTTTCTTTTTTTTGCGTCTTGTGTGATATTTGTATAAACGGTGTTCAATACACATAATCGATGTTATTCATTTATTTACTTATTTACTTATTTTACACGATAGGTATATGTGCGTAGCAAAAGGAACAAGTATATAAGTATTATAGAGAAGAGTATATAGAGCCGCCGCCGCCGCCGCCGCCGCCGCTGCCGCCGCTGCAGCAAATCTTGGGGGGCGAGCTATCCCTTTCCTCGTCTTTCCGCCACCCCTTTAGCTCTCGTGACTAGCCTTGATGCAGCTTGGCAATCCCCGGCGGGCGCTTCCACCTCAACCTCAACCTCCACCCCTCCGAGATGACATCTCCCGCGACCTTGAGGCAGAGACTGACCTTGACCGTGACGCGCCTTCCCGCCCCTCCCTCTTTAACTCCCGCTCCGCAGTTATTACTGCGATGCCGCCGTTGCTGCTGCTGCTGCTGCTAATACTAAATGCTGCTGCTGATGCTGGTGGCTGGTGCTGCGGTGGCAACACGGGGGCATAGCTGCTGCATCGACCCGCCGCCGAAGCATCGAGGGGGTAATTCCTTCCTTCTCCCCATCGCGCCACTGCGCCGCGGACCCAACCTTCGTTCGCTTACTCGCACGACGGGTATAGTATATAACTATGTACGTACGTACATATGTATTATGCATCTGTGTATGTGGGGCGGAGGGGAGGGAAAGAGGAAGGGGGTAACCTTCACCGATCCAATATCCCGTCTTTCCAACCCACAAAACTTTAACATTCTTTTTGTTTCTTTTCTTTTTTTACTTTTATCTTCTTTTTCTACCCCCACCTATGCGTTACTGCATCTGCAGCGCACAAACCCCCTCTCCTGCCTTTCCGCTCTTATTTAATACCTTTTCATCCCTGTGGCTCAATTCTCGTTATATTATATGCTATATTATGTAATATTGTATATTCTATACGCACAGCCCTGGGGTTACCTTTTGGTATGTTATAATGTTATACCATACATTGTTTATCGGTTGTATTATTCGTTTCTATTGCTATTTTTTCCGAAATTGACCCTAATTTTGGAGAAAAAAAAAAAAAACATCTGACAATGTTTTCAGATCAGATTTGAAAAATAGAACAAAAAAAGAGAAACAATGTATGTATCTTCTAGTTTGCGTTTTTTACCACGATAATTAGTTTTCGTATAAATTAATTAATTATACGATGTAACAATTTTAGTATGTATGTACAGAATCAGAGATATATGATCGTATGTATAGCATAGAACTTTGTAGAATCTAAATAGAAACTAGATACTAGATTCTGAACAGATTTTTATAATATACAAAACGTATTGTATACCGTAAATGGTGTTATGCTTGTGTATAGAAATTTTAATAATTTCTCAAGAGGGAAAGAGATACAAGATTGTATCTAACCCGATTAAACTAAGATTGTATTGTTTATTTATTTTTGTTTGTTAATTTTTCTAACGATTTTAGAAAACGTTTCGCATATACCTTACGGGTTTTTTTTTTCTTTCTTTTGAGAGAAAGTAAGTTTATGGTATTTCGTTTCAATTTTATTAATTAAAATCGTGATCCAAACTATTTTTTTAATAGCATAAAATAGTGTTCGTCAATTTTTTAAAATTTGGGTAAATATAGGATCTCATTTTAGTAATCGGATATAATTAACGGAGATTCAATGAAAGCTCGACTTTTCATCTGTCGATGTGATGATAATAACTTCCCTCATTTCAATTTACAAATCACACATAAAACTCTGATGAACAATATTCGTATTTCCCGCTGTTTATAGAATATTCGACAAATTTCAATACAGTATACTATCTGAAAACATACGTAGAGTCTCTCATCTACAGATTCGATTGCTAAATGCCTTATAGGTTTGATTTCATTCTCACACAGGCGAAAAAAAACAAAGGAAAGAACGACAAGGAAAGAAAGAACAATAATCGCAACAAAGACTGTAACCTAATTCGCACAGTTTTACGAATAAATATATAAAGCAATTATTCATATTCATAAAAATGAATAATGTTTCTTTTTTTCCCGCTTACGACAGACCGTCTGTCAGCCATGTGCCCAGAGATAGTGCGAGTTCGTGCCGGCGATCAACGACAACTCCGAGCACGTTTTACGTTAATTAAAACGTATTTTTAACACGTATTAATAATGGTTATTATAAAACGGTTGTTTATTTATCGTTCAGACTTACCTCTGTCGAATTTCTTCCCTTCTGGATCGATGTCCTTAACGTTAAATATATCCTCGAAAAGTACACCCGCCATTTTGACACTCGCGACGCGATTTATACGACTCGAGATGTGATACTAGCGAACGGTACGCCAAAGCCAACACACGCACACACCGCGTCGTTTGTACGAACTTCATGTTGTTATCTGACGTTTTGTTAGTACGAAATGGGGAACCTAGATGGCGGCAGCGTACGGACATTACGATTTGAATTATGGAAAATAGATTGAACAGAATGTAAGAAAGTAAGTAAATAATAATGAAAGAATGTATGCAGATATCGGTTTATAATTAATACGGATTTTAATTGGAATTGGATATTCGTTTATTTAATTAATGGATTTTTATTCAGTTTCGTTGGTTAATTTAAAAGATATTCTTTGCTATATTCTATGTATACATAAATAATGTTTGAATGAATAAACTTTGTATCACGCTTTACGGATAATCTTATGTCATGTTATGCTTACGTCATAAAATTGTTGTTTTTCTTTTTCCCTCTTTTTACCTATATTCTCAACACCTGGAAATAATTCCATCTGTTCTTTAACCAGGTATTCAAGTGTACAGTATAGCATCATGGCGACTTTACCGCCTCGTAAAAATCCAACTCCAACAAAAATATCTAAAGCCGATTTAACACCGTTGCAAATACTTTTGCAATTAGGTTTTCCTAGACACAGAGTGTGAGTATTTAACTATTTGCTATGACAGAAAAATAATAATTAACAATAAAACACACTTGTAACAAACATTCGAAGCATCTATCTGAACATTGCTTAAAAACAAACAAAAAAAATAAAATAAAATATCAGAGGCGTGTCACGCGCACCTCTATTGTAAACAAACAGCTGTCAAAATTTTTTTTTTTCTTTTAACTCATGTCATTATCCCACATCCCAACGAATCAATTCGCGAATATTTAGCCGCGAACTTTAATCAGTTGTTTACAATTATTTTCCCTCTTTTAGGTGCAAATTTATCGAATTTTTTGACCGAACCATAACCTAAAAAAAAATCAAATTACCCGACAGATCGTTGAATTTTTTATCCTTTGATCAGTTCTTAGGCTTCTTAATTCATCGTTCACTTTTCTTCAAATTATTAATAATATTTTGATTATTATTATTAGAGAAAAAGCTTTAGCAGCTACGGGATATCGAGGGCTCCAACTCGCATCTGACTGGCTTTTAGCTCACGTCAGAGATCCGACGTTGGATTCTGACGAACCAAGGGAATATGTTCTATATGCATGTCCCACCGGTCCATTGGCAGAAAAACTTAAGGCATTTTGGACAGAGAGCAGAGAGCTGGGATGGAATGGCGCCCACAACTGCATGCCACATGTTACTCTCGTCTCTTTCTTCAAAGTATGTCCATTAAAGGCGGTGCTTGTTTTATAGAAAATCGAAGAACTATTCAATACTCGTATTTTGTTTATCTTTGGGAAACTTTTCCGCCCCTTTGAGACTCTGGAATTCTTTTTTTGGAACCATTTGTTCATACAGATTAAAAGGATAATGAATTAGACCATTTTTTAGAAGGTTTAGAGCTCAGAGTTCCCGTTTTGATGCTTCTACTTCTTAAAACAATATCCAGAATCTTCATAAATCACTTTGTAGAAAGTTTTGGCTGATAATTTATCGAAATAGGAGCTTTTTTCGTTTTTAACAATCGAAATTATAGAGTTTTTCTACAATTTTAGAACCACAAAAGCTTCTAACTAATTTAAAAACTCCTTTCTTTCAATATCAGTACAAAGATAGTACAGAAAAAACGAAAATGCTTGAAAAATCTTTAAAAGAAACAGTTTTCTGTATAACATCTTCTCTATTATCGTTAAAATAGCAAGTTTTTCTCCTCTAATTTCAATCCTTGACTTTTCAAAAGAACATGAAACTGATTGATTACTTTCTCTCCAATAATCTTGATAAACTTATCCAATGAACTTAGATTTTCTTTAAACAAGCATCGTCTGAATGCCTATAAGCCAAATTTATCAATCATTCATTAGTAAATTTTGTTCTAAATAAAGGCGGCGGATGAATCGGCGGAGAAGGTAGCTGCTCTATTGGAAGAAGTGGCATCTCCGAAGGACAGCCCTGACCAAGTAGACCTGGAGACTTACATATCCCCAAATTACATGGGTTTATTTATAGAGGATGATTACGCAAGCTGGTTAAAATCATTAGCAGCTAAATTCGTCAGTAAATTATCGAGTCTTTCAATAACAGCCGAGCCGCACACAAAATCCCTGCACATAACTCTGGCTTATCAATTTTCTGAGGGGATTTTTCAGCCGCTTAGATCAATGGCTGAAAGACTTGGCTCTTCTGTTACACCGGCAAATTGGGAGCTCAGATTATATTCGCGTGATTCTAGACTGAGAAATTCTCACGTTCATAAAGTAACACATGCTCATGTACCGAGGGAAGATGACGAGCTAGAACTTAGGCCGGGAGATTATATATACATATCTGAAAGAGCCTGTAGCGAATCTATCGACGGATGGGTAGAGGGAACTTCCTGGTTGACCGGAATGACCGGCTACCTTCCCCTCAATCATACAAAACGTACAGCGGAGTCAGACGCTTGGACTCTCCACTCGACGGTGCAGATTATTGAGACCAGAGGAGAAAATGTTGATCAAGTTATTCCTAAGACCAGAAAACCACCCGTTTTATCGTCCACTGAATCGTTAGACATTCCTGACGGAGTTCCGACCGACTTAGAGCCGGTAAAGAACGAGATTATTCAGACTTTGCGCCCAGGCTTTTTTCAGCTCATTAAATTCGTTTCAATTTACAGATCCTTGCCTCGGAAGCGCCGCCTGCTCCTTCTAGACAAATATTAATATGCCGCCACGGAGAGAGAGTCGATTTTACTTTCGGGGCATGGATTCCTTACTGCTTTGAAGCCAACGGCTGCTACGTTAGAAGAGATTTGAACATGCCCAAGGAAATACCGGGCAGAAATATTCAGGAGTTTCAGAACGACTGTCCTTTAACAACGCTCGGTGAAATCCAGGCGAATTTAGTAGGCCAAGCTATGCGGTCGTCGAAAGTAACAATAGACGTTGCTTTTTCATCTCCATCCCTTCGCTGTGTTCAAACATTGTCTAAAATTCTCGAAGGTATGGGTTCGGATATAAGGATAAAGGTTGAACCTGGTTTGATAGAATGGCTAGCTTGGTATCCCAATGGTATACCCGTTTGGATGACTCCCGAGGCTTTAATTAAGGCCGGTTTCAACGTAGACATTAATTACGAGGCTGTTGTTAAAACGGAAAGTCTTCCGCAGCGGGAAAATGCAGCACAGTATTACGAGAGAAGCTTTAGACTTGTTGAGAAAATAATAGAACAGACTAAAGGCAATATTCTCATTGTAGCTCACGCCGCTTCTCTCGCTGCTTGTACCAGGCAATTGACTGGTGGAAGGGTTCCACCAGCTGCTGAAGTTACTAGACTTGTACAACGCGTTCCTTATTTAGCTTGTTTAACTGCGCATCAAGGACCAGACGGATGGCAAGTTCATCCTCCGCCTTTCCCTCCGATAACTCATACCAGTAATAGCAGATTCGATTGGAAGATATTAACGTGAATTTTTGAATTTCATTTTTATTGAATAATAGGTGGTGGAATATGAGAGAAGGCATTCAATTTTTTAGAAAACTAATGAGAGATAAAAAAAGAGAAAAATTTATACCAATAAAAAGTATTTTCCTTAATATAACAACATCGTAAAGACTGCTAATCAATACAATGAATTTTTTATTATACACATATTATATTATTAAAAATTTCATAAACTTTGATCATCGTGATTATCGCTCGCAGTTCCAGATTTATTATAATCATAGGTATAATTTAATTGAGAATATTAGCTTCTATTGAGCTGCTCGTTAGGAAAAAATACAAATATAATTATTATTATTCATTAATCGTTGGCGGAAGTTGGGCTTAACTATTCCAAAAGTTTATATAACATTATTATATATTTATTAATCGAATCTATTGAAAATTAATATCTTTATTCGATGTTTTTAATAAATTTTTCATCTATAAACGGATATACTATTAGTTGGAGATGTTTTTTCTTATCATGAATGTTGAAAATAAAAAAATTTTATACATCTAATTTGTAAAATACAAAAAGAAAAAAAAAAAAAAAAAAACAGAAAATATATAAAATGAATATAGAAGAAAAGATTTAGGGGGAAATTAATTGTCGTGTACAAAAATACATATTGTAGTTATTCATCGAGACGTCAATCATGTTGAATGAGAATAGATAATTATTGTCTATTTTAATTGATTTACAAATAATGTGAATGAAATATTGAATTATAAAACTTGTATGAAAAGAAAAAAAAAAAAAAAAACGGCAAGAATAATTCTACAATCCGTACAATTAATAACTGCAGATTACCAAAGAGAGATGTAATAATTATATTTATGTATGTATGTATACATTGTACACGCATAATAGTACGTTATTATAATTGATTAAGTAACATATTCCGTATTAAAGTATCTGTATAAGTATTTTAATTAAAAAAATAAAAATAAAATAAAATAAATGATAAAAAAAAAAACGAATAAATAAATACAAATAAATCAAGCTGTTAAACATGACCGTGTACATTTTCTTTATCCTCATATAGTATAAATTATAGGTAAATATAGGTGTTTGCTGTACATAAATATTGAATAAAGGTGATCTCTGTTAGTGGATCATATAGTTTTTTAAACTTAATAATTGTCATGCATTTTAATTATTATAATCGTTCATTCGGTAATCGTATTATTGATGGGACCTCCAGATAGAGATAAAAACCTTACATATCCCTAATTTTTAGGTATATAGCATTTTTACAGGTATTTTTAGATATTGAGTAGCCCATTTTAATCTATCCATGCAAATTACTCCGAAGGCATGGTTCACAACGAAAATTGGCCCTTACAAAAGTTTCAGGGTTCAGAGGGGAAAAGAAGTTGGCGTTATTGGATTTTTCAGTGGCGGCGTCGCTGAGGTCAGGGGAAGGTCAAATTTGTTTTTTTAAATGGAAACCCCTACTTTTTATTACCTAATTTTGTTCTACTTGAAAAATTAAACGACTTTTGTATGAAACATTTTTTTGTGAGATATCAATTTCTTATGATATTCAGCTTAACAGCCAGAGGTTTTTGAACTTTTGAGAATATTTCGCTTCTAAACTATAAAGTTTGGAGAAAAATTGCAAGAGACAAAAAGTGCGTAATTTCATGCAAAGTCTGTTGGAGAATAATTGTAGATTTTTTTTTCTCAACAATTTTAGATTTTTTCTTCAAGAAGAATTAAAGAAGTTGCAATGGAAAGCTGCATCGACAATTTAAAAATCGTCTTCAGTTCGATCCCCGGGCTGATCGAGCGCATTTCTAGTTCCGGTAACTTAGGAAACTATAGCTACGGTACATTCTAGGCAGGCGACAGGGGTCCCTGAACCTCGTAACATCCGCTGCAAGATATTACCGTCGAGTGACTTCGTACAGCCTTTACCATACGTCGATAAACCTCGTAGAATGGCTAGTGGCGTCATCGGGTTTGAACTCGAAGGACTAGAAAGAGCGCAAATTGATTCGCGGGTTGCATACGATAAGAAAAAGTAATAAAGTTTAGTGCCGCAATTATAAAAAAGTTTATTGATTCCAATTTCCTGCCTTTCCTATGCCTCGTGCAATGGGTAATTTTCTTCCTGTAGTTTCTCAGTCTCTGGGATCTAAATGCAATGAATTATCTCTTTGCGAATAATTGCGAAAACGTGTTTTAGACAGCGTGGTGTAGTTGAAATTTTTTTTTCTGATGCTTTACGGAAGTGGATTCGTGCACTAAGAGCACTAGAAATTCGCTAATAATATATATAAATGATAGTATAGTTTTAAAACTAAGATGAACTTCATGCAATGTAGTAATGAAAATAATAATATAGCAATAAAAATAAAATAATAGTAAAACCAAATAGTGAGTAATAATGATTAGTAAAGGCCGGATGTTGAGACACTAAAGGTTTTAATTATTCTAAAAATGAACAAGCTATTATAACGATAAAATTGGACTTAATATTGATACTAAAAACAGCTAATTGGGGATATTAAAACTTTTTTGAATCACCACTGAAGCGGAAAATAGCGTGAATGCCAATTTGTACGATAGAATTTAACGTTCAAATTATCGACTAATTACGTAATTGATAATAGTCACGTGTAACGAACCGATCAAGAACTTTCTCGAAACACTGCAGTGTGGGGAAATATTATGAAAATTTCTAACTACGATCGTTGCCGATAATTGAGTCATATCCTACTTTTAGATTTCGTAATACACGTATCATCGAATATTTTTTTTTAATTTTTTTTATAATTCCAAGACTGATAACAGCAAGCAGGATTAGATAAAGGAATTTCCCCGCGAAATACGTAGTTATTAAAATCATTTTTCGATATCACTACACGAACCAACGAGGTTTGACTTTACGACGTAGGTATAATACGTCCATACACAAGGACATGGTGCTCAGCGTTATTACTTCATTTTACGACATGGACTGGCGTTATGTTTTTGTACTTTTTTTCCAAATGGCATAATTTCCGCAAGTACATTTTTTTTTTTCACATTTGCAATGTTTTTGCGGGATATTTTACTAATTTTTTTTTGTTTGAAAGAATTGTTCTAATCGACTCGTCGTGTAATCAGATTCTGGCCAAAATGAACAGGGAGCGAGGTATATTGCTCCTGAATACATGCTACCCGTACGGCATTCGTGTCACACTTTATAGCATTGGTCTATCCCTGGATGCAGCTCCTAACTATTTACGACAAATAAAAAATATTGTGAATTGAAGATTGAACACTTTAAATAATTTGAGTATCAGAAATTGATTGTCCATTTCAATTTCCATTGCAGAATTAGATTTTACTTTCTATTATATAATTAAAATTGAAGATAGAACGCGCTGTGTCCAAACTCTACCCAGAGATTTTATCTTTCAGGGTAGATATTTAAAAACAATTTTTCTTCTCAAGCTGTATAACATTTGAAAAGAAATTTACGCTCCTAAACGAGGACCATCTCCCCATTCTGGACCCTTTTCCTCACTGTTACACTGTACAGTTAACGAGTATGTTATGCCCGACGACAGAGGAACGGTATGGAGTGGTTGGGCCGCAGGTTTGCCCTAGCATTCTCTAATTACAACGATTTAGAACAATTAAAGTCCAGTTACCATCCAACGGACGTGATAGGTGTGTATGTGCAATGTATATATGTAAATACATTCACATATACCTATCACATTTTGCGGAGAGAAGTACTCATCTTTTTTCAACTTGTTACTCACCGCTCTGCATCCTTTCATCTCTTTCTTTATATTTTTATAATTTCCATTCCTTTTCGTTTTTGTTGTTTTTTTTTAGTTTTTAAAATTTTTTTATCTCTCCAACCGCGGGCTTTTTGCCAAAGAAAATATAACGACAATAATTATTCCGGCTCGTTATAATTTTTCATTAACATAGTTGAATAATTATATCGCGTGTATTCGCTCGCTGTATCATATATTATACCTATTAATACGTCTCGATCACGTGACTTGAATTATAAAAAAACAGAGAACAGAAATCAATGAAAATAAGAAGCAAAAAAAAAAAGAAACTGGAAATAAATTTCTCCAAGAATTTTCACTGTTATTCTCTCTACTGCCCGCAGTGCAGTTGAACGGACTGCACAATACTGGCAACAAGAAACTTTTTACACAACCACAATATTCTATCAATTAATTAAGTTGGTTGAAGAATTTTTATCGTAGCTATTACCGATACGTTACGAGATTTTAGATCAGAAACTTTTTTCTTTTTTTTTTTTGGTAAACCGGAAGTTCTAGTAGATAGTTAACCGTTCCCATATAACAGAATCATGTATTAATATATATAAATGACAAAAAAAAAAAAAAAATGATACTGTTAAGTTAATACAGAAATTTTCTTGACAAAAATTGCAACAGACGTTGTTGCTGTTGTTTCTTTTTTTTTTTTTTTTTTTAAGGGTTTTTTTCTTATCACCCTTCACCGCGAGTTAGGATAGGTACTGTTACACGTCCTACGTTATACAAAAAAAAAAAAAAAATAAGTTGTATACGCTTTGCATAGCTTAACTTAAACACCACCCTCTCTTTGGAATAGTCTACACGCATATATATAGGTATACATATATGTATTAGATAGAATACCCCCCGAAGCTCGCTCGGTGTCTCGCATCCTCGACGACAAGATGATAGATGAGCCCCCGCAAACTACTATGTTACCAAAATGACCGGTTTTTGCTTCGATGTTATTATTATTATTATCATTATCATTATAGCCCCAGAATTTTAGCGGCTCTGTATTCTCCCCTTTAGCCACGCTTCAGGATATAACTATAACCTTTAGCTGGTTAAATTTTTTTCTTTCTTTTTTTTTAGGCTTCATTATCATCGTATGTATGCACATTCCGCCAACTGGATCTCCCTTATATCCACCAAAAAGCAACAAAAAAAAAACAATAATTTAACCCGTTTGGTTAAGTTTGGTTCAGTTTATTCCGTACCAAAGAAAAAGGAAATTTGGTTGTTTGCTTGTTGTTGCTGGTTCTTTTTTTTTTCGTTTAATCTAGAGAAAGTGCGATCGTCAATTCCAAATAAATATACCTATATACCTATAGCAAATTGGTTTTTCTTTATTTCCTTTTTATCCTTTTTCTTCTTAGGGAAGCAGCGGGTTTGCTCTGTCCGCAATCTCCATTAGTCGAATTCGTTCTTCCCGCATGGTTTCTCGCATTTCGATAAGCTGAAAGGTTCAACACTTTAATCAATTGATTGTTTGATTGATTGATTGATTGATCGATGGTCATAGTGCTGCAGCGCGAAGTTTTAACCAGTCGAGAATCGAATGAACCGTTCGGTGTTCGGTCGCTCGATGCGGATACGTTTTTTACTACTAAAAATTATAACACTTTGATCAAATATCGTATCAGTCAAATTAAATCGGTGATGTTATTAAAAATAACTACCCTTTGCGCAGCCTCCTGTTGTTTGGATTGAATCTGGTTTTGAAGAGCGGAAATCCGTCGATTTATTGCCAAAAATTCGTAATCCTCGTAATTTTTCTCCCCATCCGCAGTCTCCAAATACCGGATCTTGTTGTCTGGCTTTAACACACAACCGTTTTTTTTTATTTTTGTTTTTTCGGTTTTAGGGGGGTAAAGTTTGTAAACGACAAAGCAGCCACTGCATCCAGCGTTAACTCAGCCCGGTAGCTGCCCGATCCTTTACCAAGTTGCATAATTTAATTCTCGCATAGTTCGGCTGGTTTCCGGTACATTAGAGCCGCGTTCCTTTGCCTCGGTTGAGCGTGCGAATTCCGACGTAGAAATTGGTTAAATGAGAGTAGGAACGCGGAATACGCGGCTTGATAATGTTGCTGGTGTAAAATTTTCTAATCAAATTTTAGCCACCTACTTCTAAACACCAGATATATACTTCATTCGAGTAATTTAGGAATTAATCGCCTCGTAAAAAACTACCACTCACGCAAAATTCACCACCGTCTCGGAGAGGCTCCTCGGCCACATCAACGTCCCGAGGGATTGATATCTCTCGGCCCAATTTCTGGAGCGATAAAATAACGAGGTTAAAACATTTTTATTAAAGTTTGAGATAGTCAGTCGAGTATAACGTACCCTGAGCATATTCGAGAGCTTTTCCATCCCTTTGTTAAGGCAGTCTCGTTCAGCCCTGATATTATTCCTGTCATTTTTCAGGGAATCGAGTCTCTGGACGTCGATTTCGGCCTGGAAAATATTCGCGGATAATTTTTGCGACATCCTCAGAGTCGCGGCAACGTTTTCGCCGATATTTAACACCGCGGCATCGGTCATTTTCGGCTCTAGCAACTTGGCCATGGCCGGTCTATGGCTCGTTCTACCATCTACGTAGCTGATGAAATCTACGACGCGTTTTACTGCCAAACTTTGAAGGTGGATATAGTATTTCAGCTCTCTGTCAGCGCGTACGTAATCGTCATGGTCAATAACTAACGTCTCTGCCGCTGCACTTTTAGAAACTTCTTCGATTTTTACTATCGGAGTTTTAGATTGCTCTTCAACTTCCGAACGTAATTTTTCCATGGCTTTTACCAGCTCGGTTCTGTCCCCGTTCACCTTACTCAAACTAATTTTCAGCTCCTCATTTTCAGCCCTCAGATTATCGAACGAAGATTTTTTACTCTTCAAACTAAGCGAGGCCTCTGCAAACCGATCTTCTACCGTTTTCAATTTTTCCCTCAAACTCTCGCAGCTTTTTATCTCTTCGTTCAGCTCCTCGATGGTCGCGCTTAATCTGTCGATTTCTATTTTTGAATTCGCTATCTCGCTGTTCAGTTCTTCTTTCTCGCGAATCAGTTTTCGAAATTCAGATTTCAGGGCATCACGTTCGGCAATTACATTTCCCAAATCTGATTTGCACGCGGCATTATCAGCCTCGAGTTTGAACAGTTTGTTTTTTAAGTAATCCTCGGTCTGGGTGTGTTTGCTGTTAAGTTCGCAATTTTTTTTATCAATATCGTTTTCATTGATCTGCTTTATTCTTCCCCTCAGTTGGTCGACTTCATTTTTTAGTTTCGTGTTGTCAGTTTTCATTTTATTCAACCGTTCGATGAACTTGGCAGCGAGATTTTCGGCGTCTATCCGGTTCCTGAGATCCGACAGATCCTTTTCGATCCTTACTTTCGAACCCTTAACCTCGTGCACTTGAAATTCCAAAGTTTTGACCTCGGGATTGAAATCTGCCGAATCATTTTTTTGCACCGGGTTAGAGGTGAGCCTCTTGAATTGAACCAGTTCCTCCTCAAGTTCTTTTATTTTTTCGACAAGAGGTGCGCTCAGGTCTCCGGCTCCACTGGCCTCACTCAATTCACTTAATTTAAACAACTCCTCTTCGAGATTATCGCACCGAAGTTTTAGCCTCTCGTTATCAACGGAAGCGACTTTCAGCTCGTTCTTTACGCGTTCATTTTCCTCGAGAATTTTCACTATATGTTCGTTTCTCTCCGACACAATGCACCGCATCTTTTCAATCTCATCGAAAGCCCCGTCTTTCTCAATCTCCAAGTTTAGCACCTGGGATTTTACTCTGTTCAGCTCATCTTTTAGTCTCTGAATATCCCGAGGCATGGAAGTGGAGAGTTTTAGTTGTCGTTGAAGATCCGTCAGAGTTTTATCGCGGTCTTTAAGCGCCTTTTCCAGGGCCTGATAATCCCTTTTTGAATCTTTGATTCCGTCCAATTCGTCGGACTTTATTTTGTACGCAGTTTTAGCCCCGATTATTTCGTTCCTAAGGGACGTAACCACCGCTTCCTTGTCTTCGAGCTTTTTCCGGTTTTCATTCAGCGCGTCTTCCAGTTCCTCGACGCGTTTAACGACTCCTGAATCATCCTCAAACTCTTTAATCTTACGCTCGAGTTCTTTCACGTGGAAACCAAGGCGTTCAATCGTCTCTAGGTACCCGGAACGACCAGATACCGCCAAGGAGTTAGGCGCAGACTCGAGAGCAGCCTTCAGCCTTCTACTCTCACCGTTAACGCGGATATTTTCGAGGCTCGATTCGTCCAGCAGCTCCTTCATTCTCGTCAGCTCATTCGACAGATCGATCACAGTACCGCAACTCCTTGACGCAACGTCAGCAATGACACGCTCCATCTTCTTGTCGCCGTTTAAAATCTCCTTCAGTTTGACTCGCAGTCGGCCCAACGACGAGCAGGAAGAATCGTCCTCTGCCTCCTGAACCCTCAGCTTTAAGTGTCCAATTTCATCCTTGAGCGTTCTGCGTTCCTCTGCCGCTTCTTCCCTCATCTTTATCATCTTCTCTTTCAGTCTCTTAGCCCCGGAGCAGGTGATCGCTTGGTCTGATTCAAGTAGCGCTTCTCTTAGCCGACGGACTTCATCTTCTAATCGATCTACGGTCAATTCTAATCTGTTGATCTCTGATCGCTGATGGACCACCACAGGATCCGGTCTCAAAGCGTCGTCAGGATTTTTGCCAGATTTTTTCAGAGCTGATTTTAGCCTCTGGATGTTGCTCTGTAACGTCACTCGCTCTGACCTCCGGTCGCTCATTTGCTTCATCATCGAATTAAGCTTTTCGAGGGTTGCTGATGCCGCTTTTGATAGATCCTCGTTATCACCGGTCACCGATGCTCTGAGGATCGGCGACCGATGATAGCCGCATTCTCCAGACATGTTTTTAGGTTTTAATTGATTTTGGCAAGGAATATTCGATTTTTTGATTTTTTTAACGCCATTTCAACGCTGCATTGTATTCCGAGTGACTTTGTCAACGGTTTTTTTTCATTGAACTTGAAAATTTGTCTAGTTGAAATGGTAATTAAAATTTTTCTGTAACGATAACCAAACGTTGGGATGTCATATGGTTAATAAACAATCGAATATTTACAGTGTGAAAAAAATTCAAAGGAAACTTCAACCTCAATCATCGTAACACAAATCTAGCAACTTAAAATAAATTTTCTGTAAATAATCAAGAAACTTTGACGATTGAGAAACCGTTCGATCAACGCGAAGAGAATTTTCTGAAAGAATCCTTCATAAACCAAAAAAAAAATACGTGTAACCTGTAAAATGTTCAAAGTCTGATTCAATAAATTAATCATCGAGAGACCTGATCATGGCTAATCGTACGTGTCAATGCGGATGCACAGACCCGCCGGAAATGTCGGCCGCAGATCCTCCCCATGAGGGTTCGTGCGGTTGTAGTTACAACCCTTTCGCGGATCAAGGAAGAGAGAGTGAAATCACGGAATTATCATTCGCACTGCGTAAATTAACTCTGATGAAATGCCAGATGAAAAAATGGAGAATGGAACGTCTTCAGTTGGAGAGCGAGGCCAGAGGATTAAAGCAAGTTCTTCAGGCCCACGGTGTGTCTCTTGACGATCACGTTGACAAAAATTTAGTCTCGAAACTGAAGTCTGAAAATTGTTTCCTTCTCTCGCGTAGGTTTGAACGACGATATCGTCAGACCAGATCCTCTGCTTGCTCATCTTCGGGAGCAGAATGAGAGACTGGAGAACGAGAAAGCGGAGCTCGAGGAGAGCGTGAAGAGCCTTTCCGAGGCCGTATCGGAGTATGAGAATCAGGAATCCTCGACGTCCGATGCTGTGAATAAATTGCGTGAAAAAATTCGGACAATGAAGGAAACTAACGCCGTTGAGAAAAGGAGGTGACGATGTTTGAACTCGCTTTGTGAGAACCTATCCTCTTAATTCAATTAATCCTTAGATTAAGAGACCTCATATCTGGGCTGAAGATTCGGCTCCAAGAAGCTGAGAACGAGTCGTCATGCGCTGCCTTAAATCGACTGCGAGCAAAACTTCGAGAAATGATGAAAGGCGGTCAAGAAGCTGACCAAAGAGTTTCTATGGTGGTTCAGCGGTCGATAGAAACTCTGACCGAGTTAACGGGGAACGTCGACGATCTCAAGGCCGAGATCGAGAGACTTAGAGCCGAGATAAAGAGGCTGAAGGATTTGCTAAAGACATGCGAAGAGCGAAAGGACGTCGGGGTTGAGACGACGGTCGTGGACGTTAAACCGGTCGAGAAACCGCTCGACGAAATGGACGACTCGGAATTGTTGAACAGGATCAAGGAACTCGAGGCGCTGATAGCTCAGCTGAGAAAACAATTAATCGATAAAGATGCTGCGATGAATGATCTCCATAATCAATTGTTCGATGCTGGTGCAGACAACAAACGTTTGTCCACCGATTTGGACCAGATGAAGGTCAGCTACAACGCCGTTATGCAGGAGGTCAAGGCCATGAAGGATGAACTGAAGAAGAGGGACGCCAAGGTGATGCTTAAACGAAATTGATTTCCTTTTTATTAAATGACTCGAACTATTCCAGGTATCCGAACTTCTCAAAGACCTGAAAGCATCCGCGATCGATATGCTGGGATTAAACAGACTGCAGAGTGAAATGGACGCAATCAAGCCCCAGATGTACAATCTCGAGGTAGAACGCGGCCAGCTATTATCTGAGCTCGGTAGAGTGCGGGGCGTTGTATCGGAGCGGAATGATCAGATCATTAAAATACTCGAGGATAGGGACAAGCACGTTAAAGCACTGGCCAAGGCATCAAGCTTAATGCAGGCGACGGTTGAACCGATGAAAGAGAAAGAAACGGCTTTAAAAAATGAGGTTCAAGGATTTAAAGACCGGATAGCAGAGCTTGAACTCGAGCTATCCGAGCTCAGGAAGAAGCTAGCTCAATTAGAAGAGGAAAATTCTAAGATACCTGGACTAGTACATAAAATTAAGGAGCTCGAAGACGAACTAGAAAAGCTCAGGTCTCAGTTGACCGAGGCAAACTCCAGGGTGGTTGAGCTTGAGAAAGAAGTAGCCCGGTTCAAAGCTGAGAAAGAAGAACTAGAGAGTGAGCTTGGTGAGGCGAGAAAGGAGCTTGAAAAGCTGAAGGAGGAGCTCGCTAAGGAGAAAGCTGCGAAAGACGCTGCTCTAAAAGATCTTGAGGATTGCAGAGCAGAGAACGAGAAGCTCAGAGCGGAAAATGAACGCCTAATAAATGAGCTAAACGCGGCTAAGGCTGAGAGCGATAAGCTCAGAAACGATTTGGGGAAACTGAAAGAAGAAATGGAAAATTTAAAGGCTGAAAATGATCAGTTGAAAGATCAGTTCAACGTGGCCAAAAATGAGATCGACAAGCTCAGAGGTGAGCTCGAGAATCTCAAGGCAGAGAATGACAAGCTCAAAAATGACGTAGAGAAACTTAACGGAGATATGGATAAACTGAAGACGGAAAATAACAGCCTCAAAGAAGAGCTCGACAAACTTAGAAACAAGCTCGCTGGACTTGAGGATGAAATCGAGAAACTAAAGAGCGCTTTGGCTGCAGCTGAAGCTGAGGCTGAGAAGCTCAAACAAGATTTAGAAAACACGAAAAACGAGCTCGATAAATTAAGGGCTGAGAGTGATCAGCTCAAAAGTCAGTTAGCCGATGCCAAAGCTGATAACGAGAGGCTTAAAATTGAACTCGAAAAACTGAAGGGAGAAACAGAGAAACTAAAACAAGAAAACAGCGAACTTAAGGCAGAGAGAGACAAGCTGCAAGCAGACCTCGAAAAACTTGGAAAAAGGCTCGATGAGCTTGAATCTGAAAATGAGAAACTGAAGAACGCTTTAACAGCGGCTAAAGCTGAGGTTGAAAGGCTCAAAAATGATCTAGACAAAATGAAATCCGATATCGAGAAGCTAAAGGCAGAAAATGATCAGCTGAATAACGAGCTGGCCAATGCTAAGGCAGAGAACTCGAGGGTCAGAAAGGAGCTTGATGAGTTGAAGGGAGAAATGGAGAAGCTGAGAGAAGAGAATAAAAACCTTAAGGCAGAAAGAGACGGGCTAGAAGCGGAGCTCAAAAAACTTAGAGGAGAATTAGACAGTCTTAAGGGTGAGAATGAGAGACTTAAAGGTGAGAATGAAAGACTTAAGGCCGAGCTTGACAAACTTAAAAGCGAGAACGAGGCCTTGAAATCAGAAACCGAGAAGTTGAAAAAGAGCTTGAGCGATGCAGAGGCAAAGCTAAAAGAGCTTGAAGCCTCTAACGCTGATCTCGCGAATAAAATATCAGAGCTGAAGAACCAAATTGATAAACTTCAGACCGAGTTGGCGTCAGAAAAAGCTGCCAAAGAAGCAGCTGTTAAGGAATTGGCGGCTATTAAGGCCGAGCTAAAAGCTCTGCTGGCGGAAATGGACAAACTCAAGGCAGACTGCGACAGGCTAACAGGACAAGTAGACGATCTCACTAAACAACTATCGGATTTGAAGAACGATTTTGATCAGCTCAAGTCCAAATATGCCGAATTGGCGACAGAGAGAGACAAGCTCAAGACTGAGCTCGATAAGTTCAAGGCAGAAAACGACAAGATGAAAAATGACCTGGAGAAGCTCAAGGCAGAGCTGGACGCGTTAAAAACCGAGAATGGTAAGCTCAAAGAGGAGAACGGTAAGCTTAAGGAGGAAATTGGTAAGCTAAAAGAAGAGAATGGTAAGTTTAAGGAAGAGAACGAGGAGCTGAGGAAAGACTTGCGCGATGCTGAAGCTCGGATAAAAACACTTGAGAACGAGGTAAAGTCGTGCGAGGAGGAAAAATCAAGGCTGCGAAAAGAGATCGAGGGCCTGAAAAATGGGATTGAAGAACTCAAGAAGGAGCTTGATGCAGAGAAAGCAGCGAAAGAGGCAGCCTTGAAGGAGTTATCAGCTCTAAAAACTGAGCTAGCTGCACTGAGAGCAGAGCTGGATAAAGTAAGGGCAGAGAACGCCAAGTTAAAAAGTGAGCTCGATAAACTGAAATCAGAAAACGACGAGCTCAGGAATGACAATAATAAAATGAAGGGAGAGATTGATAAGCTCAAAGCAGAGGTTGCGAAATTAGAAAATGATCTAAGTGCCTTGAAGGCAGAGAACACCAAACTCAAAGAAGATCTGGACAAGCTAGATGCAGAAAATAAAGCTCTGAGATCCGATAATAACAAGTTGAAAGGAGAATTGGATCAGCTCAAATCTGAGAACGCGAAATTGAAGGACGATTTAGCTGCGGCTAGAGAAGAAGCTACAAAGCTCAAAAATGATTTGGATAAACTGAAATCCGACTTGGATGCGATGCGAGCAGAGAATAATAAAATGAAGGGTGAGCTTGAAAGGCTGAAGTCAGATATTGCAGGATTACAAAACGACCTGAACACCCTGAAAGCAGATAATGCGAAGCTCAAAGAAGACCTCGACAAACTAAATGCAGAAAATAAGTCTCTGAGAGCTGATAACGACAAGTTGAAAGGCGAATTGGATCAGCTAAAATCTGAGAACGCGAAATTGAAGGACGATTTAGCTGCGGCTAGAGAAGAAGTTACAAAGCTCAAAAATGATTTGGATAAACTAAAATCCGACTTGGATGCGATGCGAGCAGAGAATAATAAGATGAAGGGTGAGCTTGAAAGGCTGAAGTCAGATATTGCAGGATTACAAAACGACCTGAACACCCTGAAAGCAGATAATGCGAAGCTCAAAGAAGACCTCGACAAACTAAATGCAGAAAATAAGTCTCTGAGAGCTGATAACGACAAGTTGAAAGGAGAATTGGATCAGCTAAAATCTGAGAACGCGAAATTGAAGGACGATTTAGCTGCGGCTAGAGAAGAAGCTACAAAGCTCAAAAATGATTTGGATAAACTGAAATCCGACTTGGATGCGATGCGAGCAGAGAATAATAAAATGAAGGGTGAGCTTGAAAGGCTGAAGTCAGATATTGCGGGATTACAAAACGATCTGAACACCCTGAAAGCAGATAATGCGAAGCTCAAAGAAGACCTCGACAAACTAAATGCAGAAAATAAGTCTCTGAGAGCTGATAACGACAAGTTGAAAGGCGAATTGGATCAGCTAAAATCTGAGAACGCGAAATTGAAGGACGATTTAGCTGCGGCTAGAGAAGAAGTTACAAAGCTCAAAAATGATTTGGATAAACTAAAATCCGACTTGGATGCGATGCGAGCAGAGAATAATAAGATGAAGGGTGAGCTTGAAAGGCTGAAGTCAGATATTGCAGGATTACAAAACGACCTGAACACCCTGAAAGCAGATAATGCGAAGCTCAAAGAAGACCTCGACAAACTAAATGCAGAAAATAAGTCTCTGAGAGCTGATAACGACAAGTTGAAAGGAGAATTGGATCAGCTAAAATCTGAGAACGCGAAATTGAAGGACGATTTAGCTGCGGTTGGAGAAGAAGTGTCAAGGCTCAAAAATGACTTGGATAAACTGAAATCCGAACGGGACGCGCTGCAAGCGGAGAATAACAAGATTAAAGGAGAGCTTGAAAGGCTGAAATCCGAGAATGCGAAACTACATAAAGATCTTGATGTCTTGAAGCAGGAGAACGGCAAGCTAAAGTCTGAGGTTGACAAACTGAAAATCGATAATGAAAAGTTGAATAAGGATCTTCAGAAGGCAAACTCGGAGTTAGACAAGCACAAAGCCGAGGTCGATAATCTGAAGAAATTAACCAAGAAACTAAAAGGTAAACTATTTCGGTAATCAAAATACTTCGGTGTACCCGAAGGCCCGCTATTAGCAGTCGATCCCGTCTGATCTTGCATACAACTTTTCAGCCAACGCAACTTTGCACAGGGTTATAAACTTGACATGTAGTCTTGATCGAATGAGAACAAGTTTTTGGTACAGTAATAAGTTTTTTTTTTTCCCCCCCGTTTTTAACAAAAACCGTTTTCAGAGACACCGAGAAAACTCGATACCCTGAAGCCAAATTACACCGTGGAAAAAGAACTGCAGATTAAAGTACCCCGCGTTGTTCCATCGGGTAAAATTATTAAAAGTGATCAACGACCCTCGGTTATAAAAAAGGACCAAGGTTCACAGGGCGCGGGTTGTGGCGATTACGAAAATGCAAACGAACAGCTGATGAGAAACATGAATATGCAAGAGAGGGGTAGGTACCTGTACGGGGGTTGTGTTTTATGCTTCTAAAGGTACAGAAAAAAAAATTTATGTAATAATGGCGATCAAGGAATATCAATTGTCCGTTGAATAAACAATTACTCGAATTATAAGAGACGATATTTTGCACAGCCGTACAGCGTATACGAGAATTTATAAAATACGTACTCGGCGAGAGGAGTTCGCCACCCGAAATGGCGCGGGAATTGATCCATCGCATGTCTTCGGTAACGCGGAATAATTTTCCCGAAGACATAATGCGGATTCTGAAAGAGTCGCAGTTCTTATCGGAATCGATATTCAATGCCGAAACCGAGGTTCAACGTCTGGCCAAGCCCGAGGAGGAATTAAACAACCCGAAGGATGAAGTAAATTCAAATTTACAATTTTTTTTTGGATTAACGATTCTCAAAATCACTTCGTTTCAGGATATTCGGGACGTCGATGGACTCGGTGACGCCTTCGACGCCGAGTCGTGGTTGAAAGT
This sequence comes from Macrophya alboannulata, assembly GCA_949628255.1. Classification (NCBI taxonomy): domain Eukaryota; kingdom Metazoa; phylum Arthropoda; class Insecta; order Hymenoptera; family Tenthredinidae; genus Macrophya; species Macrophya alboannulata. Next base: position 22,166,341 of record OX451207.1, read on the forward strand.
AAAGAATCCTCCCATTTTTTTTCTTTCCAAAAAACGTTTTTCTCTTTGCACGATATTTCTTTGAAATTTTTTCAGACACTGACGTTAACCGAATTGGCAGAACTCCACGACAGGATATGCCTCGTAACTTCGTGCATGGTTCAGCAGGACATAAACCCCGAGGATTACGTGGACGGTATTGAAACCGATGGAATTTGCCATCCTTGTAGTACCGTAACGGAGGAATTCACCGACGATTCAATTCCCGATTACGAAGCTTTGAACAGAAGAATCGGAGCTCTTCAAATGCAGATAAACAAGAAACAGGACGAGGCTGCTAAAAAGGTTAAAAAAATGCGCCAATCTATGTGGCGGGAACAGGAAAACCTGATCAAACTATCCGAGGAAATGAACGCCCAAAAACGAAGAAATTTATCGATGAAGATTAAGATCAATGAGAACATCGAAGCGGATGTAGAAGGAGAAACAAATAAAAATGAAAAGACGGTTCTATGCGGTGGAAAACTTCCCCCAAAGTTCGTTTTTTCGAAACCCCTTTATCCCCATTCGAGTTTCAGATTTTTAATTTCGGTATTTATCGACCGCAGGATCGGACAGAGGACGGACGATATGTTCGGTGAGAAAAATTGCAATTCCGGACGTTTTATCGGCGCCAATTCCAACGTCGCGTTGAATTTGGTCCCTTGCTTTAACCCAGAGGAAAATAAGCCCGATTCAGGATCGTCTTTGACCGCGGTTAGGGTTGGGAGAAAAAAACCACCGCTGTGTGCGGCACCGGTTAGACACGCGGACGTACCTTGCCGTGTTAAGCCCCGCTGTCCCTCGGCTATGAATCGAGTTATTTAGTAAAAAGAGGTAAACACCGGGGGAAATTTTAGATGAGAAAATTCCGAAAGAAAAAACAAAAAATACAAAAAATACAAAAATTGTGTTAGAAATTGAATAAAATTTGAATATGTCGATTGGTTTTTTTTTTCTTCTATGTATACCCAGTTTTTTGAGTTTTGATATTGTAAAAAAAAAAAAGGAGCAGTATGTGTCAAAATCAAATAAAAGGGAATTGAGAAGGTCCGATTCGTTCCCAGTATTCGCGTATACATACGATTACAGGAAAACAGTAACAAGCTCATGGTAAATCCGACTAGCTAACAAACCACCGGGCTATACGTTATCCTCTGATTCCCATGGCTTTTGAATTTTCCGGTAACTCGGAAAGCCGTGCCGAACTGAACTGAACTGAACTGAACTGAACTGAACTGAACTGAACTGAACCGAACCGAACCGAACGTAACGTAACGTAACGTTCGATGGCGATTAAATGGATAAACAAATTGATCCTGTAGATGTATTGGTCACCGTACCTACTGCGACTAGACGAGAGTAGGTAAACAAATTTCTAATAACTAGGTGAGAGAAGAAACGAGCCGGTGATTGGATCTTCTATTCACTTTTATTAACGCTCAATTATTCGTGTTTCTGAATTTTGAAAATTTGACAAAATCGTTTCAGTAGTCAGGGATCAGGAAGAAAAAAAAACCTGGCTTGTACTGAGAAGAGAATGAACGCTGCTTTTAACTAGAAATCCATTAGATCGATTGATTCCAAAATTTGGTCGGATTCAATTTGGGTAAAATCCTGGGTCTATTGAAAACAGAAATTTGTTTGAAAATCTGCAGTCGATTCGTTATCGAGATATTTTCTAATCGAACAAAAAAAATTTCAACAATTGACCACATACATTTCAAATTCCGAGAACCTTTTCCAAAATAGAGCTTTTCATTTATCGATGTATTGAAAATAATTCCCAAATTTTTTTTTAATTTTTTTGCCTAAACCGAGGAGTAAAAAAAAAAATTATAATCGATTGATATATAGAATAAGGTTAAAATAATTCCTTAATGGTTCCGCTGCAGAGAAGTATTACATAGTATGAAGTGAAAAAGCTAAGCCGTGTAAAAGCTATACGTATAAGTATATAGGTAGGTATATATATTATACAGCTGTTTAAAATTCTTGACATCAGGTAGATAGGTAGCACGACGTCAAGTTAATTTTTTTTTTTTATTCATTTTCTTGTACAAGACGTCTCCTCGGGAGTCATCTGGTCACGTATTTCTATATACAAAACGTAGAGGAAAGAAAAGGAAAGTAAATGAGGATAGGTATGGGTATAGGTATTCCTTATCTACATAAAAAAAAAAAAAAAAATTAAAAAAAAAGAAACTTATAGTCACACGCGAGTTGAAGCTGATACCCCAGAAGTCTCATCGTGAGCTTTTATTTTTCACATCATTTCCGATACGATTTTGCCGTGGAAAAAAAAGAAGAAGAATGAAAAAAACGATTTACAAAATTTCTTAAATAATTCCAAAAAAATTTTCACGTCTTGTACGTTTTAGGTAAATTTTTTTTTTTTTGCTATTCCCGTTCACGCGTTCAAAACGCACGATATTCGTGCTACACGTGTTTCTGTTGTCTCCACTTAATTCAATACAATTATATACGAACAGAAAATTACGATGATGAGGTAACGCCCGTATAATTATCCCACGGTAATTAAGCTCGCGTTCGATAAATTTCGATAAAACAAATACTATTACCTATAATGTATACCATGTATGTACTACAATCAATACATACCTATATACATATAATGTATGTTGATATTTGTTTTGAAAAATTCAATTAAATTTCCGATTTGCAATATATAATTCATTCATATATGTTTATTTTATTTTTATCATATACCTATAACGAAGTAATAGTTTGATTTCACCTATACAGCAGCAACACTACCCCCTGCAGCACGGTCAAAAATATTATCAAAACTTTTTGACAGTTTGAAGCATCGCGTTTAGTTATATAAACCGCAGTTCATTTAACGCTTTGATTTAATCGTTTAATTTAGAATGACACGCCGCTGCGCCGTTCGTTCGTTCGTTCGTTCGTTCGTTCGTTTGGGCGAATTAATTCGATGAAAAAAAAAAAAGAAATAAAAAATCAACGGAATTGAATATTTTTTTAGTATTGCTGGAGTAGCATGGGACCGGGCAGATCATAAAAGTTAAATATTTCAGCCATGTGAAACGAATCGAGGAAAATTTATATACATTTGTTGTATTGATGACTTTTGTTAATCGGATTAAACGGTAGGTATACATAACGACGACTAATGAATTAACGATTTTATACGGTGTTTTACATGCGAAGAGTCACACGGTCCGCTACCCTGCAGACGATTTTACGTTTTGTTTTTTTCAAACGGATTTTAGTATGCGATAGTTGTCGCCTTAAAAATCACAAAACAGTGCAATTTCGTTTCCTTCAATTATTTGAGTCATCTTGAATTGTTTGCGTCAGCGTGAATTTTTGTTTTTTAGTTACCAAAAATTCGAAAAAGCTTGAATAATCGAAAAAAAAAAAAAAATTTTCCTCACTTTCTCGGTGATTTAAAAATATATAACGAGATGTAAAATAGTCAGGGTCACAGACTGAGTAACTATAATTGTCATAAAATGCCCTATACATATTTTCTCGCGTTATTCCCACGCCCGCTAATATCGTCTGTATAAGTACGACGCGGGTGACACAGGGGGAGGGGTGATATAATCGTGATCCGGAAATACAAGTGAAATGCTATAAGTTATTCCGCGGATATGTAGTAACACGATGGTCGTGATTCGGAGATTCGTGACATTTGCAATGGGTCGGAGCAAATGTAAAAAAAAAAGAAAGAAAAAAAAAAAAAAAAAAACGTAGCGATGAGCCGCGGAATTAGCTCGCGTGTTAGAGGTTTGCAACATCAGCGGCAGGATTGATGTAAACGATAAGGTAATGATCAGAGCCCAAAGGTATATAGTCAGGTGCCACGCATACCTTGGGGACACAATTTTCATCGCCATCATTCTGACAGGCAAGTCTAGAGATAGTGATTTTCCTCAAGTTAAAATTTATGTAAAATAAAAAGAAAAAGAAGAAGAAGAAGAAAGAAAGAAAAAATATATAAAAAATTGTATATCCGTATGTAAAGCATCATGCTTCCTCTTGGATTGATATTCGGATTTTTGTTCGTCTCTCAAATCGAGGTAAACTTAATTCACGTTTTTGTGTATAGATATACGATTCACAATTTTTTTTTTTTGTATGTTATGTATAGGTAATAATAATTCATGGTTCATGGGGGTTGGTTCTTCTTTCAAACTCATTCTATAATAATTTGAGTTGAATAAACAAACGAAAAATAATAATAAAAAATAAAAAAAAAAATGATCACTCAGTCTGTCTTTTGTTACGAAATAGGCACTCATTAGTAATTCACGAATCACTGCCTATATCCACCTCCTCCTCCTCTTCTTCTTCCTCCTCTTCAAGGCTATTGCTGCTTTTTCGTTTTATATATGTGCGTTTATAACAGCCTCTCTGAAGTATGTATGTACATACCTACCTACCCCATCCAGAAGGAGTCTGAATATAAAACGTAAAAATATGACAAACAGAAATGTGAAATTTTATATATACCTACATAATGTGTATATATTTTTTAAATATTTTTAATGGGATGTATACGGGATGTTTCGCGTCAAACCAGCCTGCACCCCAAATTTTTTCAGTATATTTTCATTAAAAAAATGAATGATTTCGATCAAAAATGTTTTTTTTTTTTTTTTGGGAACACCAGAGCTCAATCTTCCCTCGGTAAATTCAATTTGTGAATAATAGCGGCGAAGCTACGGAAAAAAAATTTCAAATTATTCCTAATTATGTATAAAAAAACAAATGAAAAAAAAGTACAGGTATTATCGGTTGTAAAGGGAAGCAAAAAAAAAACTGAATTCAATGGAATATTCTTTCAAAGTGTCTGCAGACAGCTAGTCGAAATTGAAAAAAAAAAATAAAAAAATAGAAATGAAAAAGATCTGATCAAACAAAAATTACGTCCACCCCCTTGACCGGGTTCCTTTTTTTTCAATAAATACATATTTTTTAATAAACGATATTTTAGGGGATGGGATACTACATAGAAGATGCTTACATGGAAGAAATTAGCGACGAATACTTCGACCCTGAAACAACCCAGCTCGAAGTTGTATGGGTGAATTTAACCACCAGTGGAGTCGCGCTGAATATTACAGTGGTGAAACAGGTGCCGGAAGGATTGACCGTGAGTTTCCGAATTTACAAAATTGGTGAAAAATAATGCAAAAAATTAATCTACGAATATTTACAAAATTTTAAGTGAAAATTTTTAACTTTTCGTAGATTTTTGTTAGAAATCGTAGGGATTTATTTATTTTTTTTTTTTTCCGGTGAAGGGTCATCGTAAATAACGACAATTTTTTCGTTGAATTATACCAAGAAGATCTACAGTATAGTTTATAATTTTTTTTTTTGTTTTTTTTTTCACGAAAAACTACGACGATCTTTTGGCAAAAAAAAAAGAAAAATATATGGTACGAAAATCTACACTTTAGAAAAAAAAACATATTTAAATTTTCTTAAAAATTGGTGAAAAATTTGTACGATTTGTAAAATTTTTACCAGGATAGGGAAATAATCGAATAAGAAACAAGAAAAAAAAAACCCTTGAAAAACTAAGATCATATACATAATTTTTATTTATATCGCCAGGGCCATTTCGACTTGTACCTAAAAACGATGGGTGAGTACAAAACCCACTCTGGTATAAGTGCTCACGTTCCATGGTGCACGATGCTCAGTGATCCCGTGCTGTTAGGAACTTTGACAATCGCTTTGGGTATGGAAAATAGCGTGTGTCCACCGCCACCGGTGAGTGATAATTTTTATTGGGGGTAATTAATCGAGAAAAACCCCTAAGAAATAAAAAAAAAACGTGAAAAAAAACCCCAAAAAATAAAAATTAAATCCACAGGGTCATTACTCCACCGCTTATTGGGAGCCATCGACTGCCAACATGCCGGATTATTTTCCAGGAGATGATTACAAGGCTGTATTTTCGCTGAGGTTCAAGAAGAAGGTTCTGCTATTGATCCACGCATTCGTATCGCTATTTTAAACCTTTTGTATATATTTTGTATATATATATATATATATATATATATATATATATATATATATATATATATATATATATATATATATATATATATATATATATATATATATATATATATATATATATATATATATATATATATATATATATATATATATATATATATATATATATATATATATATATATATATATATATATCTTTAACATTTGGCATTAAGAATAGTGAAAAAATCGCTGTTTGGTCTACGAAAGGGAAAAAGAAAAATTGTATAGAATTTGTTACTTTTTTATATTTTGAATAAACTGACCTTTTCCGGGCTTGCGAAACTCCTGAGGTTTTTCTTTTTTTCTTCTTATTCCTTTACGAAATTCTTCGACTTAGGAAACTTTTCCGATAAGATTAGATAAGATGCCGAGGATTCGGGTGACCGTAATCTGAAAGAAATAAAAATACCTCTGAATAGACAAAAAAAAAAAAAAGGAAACTAAAGAACATTTTTCTTTTCAGACAAGTTTCCGTATATATTTCTGTTCACACGATTATCCAGACTTTATAACAGGGCCGAAAACCACCCGTCGTAAGCTTCGAAAAATATTTCATCGACCATCAATTTTTTTTTGAACCGATTACCCGGATTTTGAAAAATATTTAAAAAATTATTTCGACTTTTACCGGAGCTAGCCTCGAAAAGAAAAATAGTTATCGCAAAATAGAGCTGCGGGTTACATCGGTAATGAAAATTTTTCTCAAATTTGGAGGATATGTTCCAAAATGATATAATTTTTTGAGGAAATGAAAAATATAGAGGGCTACAAGACTGTAGGCTGATATTATGTATTAATTCGTATTTTTGAACGTTCGGAACGTTTTTGAAAATTCGTATAACGCGTCGACCCGTTCCCAAACTTTTCGGTTTAAGGGGGCGGCATTGAAACTCCCGACTGCCACAGTTTCAGTTCGATATCGCGTTATCGTATCTCTTATTTATACATAGCTAAACGTTCGTTCGTGTATTAGATATCGAATTCTGAACTCCGAACTATACTGCAGAACGAGAACGAGAACGAGAACGAGAACGAGACCGAACGGAACAAACAAACGATTTCATTCCCCGGTGGGAATTTGCGCGGCAGTTATCACCGATCGTTACATAAACGTGCAGGGGTAGGTCGCCTCTTTCGCCAAGGCCTGGCAATGCCGAACGTTCTGTTCAGTTTTTGTCCCAGGACGCGCGTACTATGTGAAATTATTCGAAAATACGACCTCTGTACGAATCTCACGGCGGGGCGGAGGGAGGGGGAGGATTTCACTGCTGCAGGTTCACCGACTATATGGAAAAAGAAAAATAATAGAAAAAAAGCACAGAAACAAAAAATAAAAAAAAATAAAAAAACAGGAAAAATTTCGCAGTTTTGGTCGATCTGTGAATAGCGCGTGATTCGGCTTTTCATATATGTATTATATATATATATATATATATATCTATATATAAAGAATCGGACATTTCGTGTGTAAGATAAAAATGTAAAAAAAAAGTGCAAAAAAAAAAGCGGAAAAAGAGATAAAGAGATAAAGAGAAAGAAGCGGGAGTGGAGCGAGTATAAGCGAGGTTTGTCATTTTTCTCAGGGCTGGCAGCCGCCCAGGGTTCCTTCCTTTTTGTCCTCCTCCGGGGCGTGAATCTCAAAGCAACTGGAGGCGCGAGCGAGGAGACTTTGGGCAAAAAGACAAAGAGGAATCCTCAGCGAATAATGAAAACTCCTCGCCCTGCAGGGTAGTACCGTATAACCGTACCCTATACTCACACCAACATCCTACACTTACACTTACCGATCTACGGAGGGTAGGGCACAAAGGAAGTTCGAAGTATCGAAAACACGAGTACACCACGCTGCTATATATTATATTATATACTATAACTGATCTCTCTCTCTCTCTCTCTTTCGATAGAATGTTGTACCTACATTTTTTATTCGTCGAAAATTTATCCAACGTTAAAAAATTATTAAAACATGGGGCTGTCCACGTCAAAACGACATGGCTCCGGACCTCAAAGTTTTCGATTTGATTTTTGATTTCATATGTTATCATTCTATGTCTGGAGAAGCTGTCAAATTTTTTTTGAAATTTTTCAGTCAACCCTTTCGGAGCTATGAAATTTTTTCATCCTCAAAAAAAGGACCTTTTTTAAAATTCTGAAAAAATTCTCAAAATTTCCGTCAATAATATAGAACAACCTCCCACTTACAGAAACGTGGGCAGAATTTTTCTTACATTTTTTCTTTTAATTTTTCTAAAACTTTATCCGAAAAAATGCTTCACCAATGACTTTTATCCTACCAAAAATCTTTCAAACCTACCCCACTCAGATTTCTTGGAGTTCTTGATCTTATATTGTGTTGTGTTGGTAAGGAGGTGAGTAGGTGATTTTATGAAAGTCATTTATGAAGCATCTTATAAAATAAAATTTTGGAAAAATGAGAAAAAAAAAAAATATAACAAAAATTCTGCCCACGTTTCTGAAAGTGGGAGGTTGTTCTATATTATCGACAGAATTTTTTGTGAATTTCTTCAGAATTTTGAAAAAGGTCCTTTTTTTGAGGATGAAAAAATTCATAGCTCCGAAAGGGTTGACTGAAAAAATTCAAAAAAAATTTGACAGCTTCTCCAGACATAGAGTAACAACATAGGAAATCAAAAATCAAATCGAAAACTTCGAGGTCCGGAGCCGTGTCGTTTTGACGTGGACAGCCCCATATACATTCACAGAACAGAAATTTAGGCGTCTTTTTTATAACACAGTTTTTTTTTTCTTCGGTTCGGACAAAATCGCGACCATCAAGTCAGTGAAACCCTTCGACCTGCGGTACACTTTTTATTCTCATAAGTCGAAGGGAAAATTTTTTTTGGTCACTGAAAAAATTCACGATAATATGTATACTGATGTGTAATAAATGAACCCTGTGGGTTTGAAAACGAAAAAAGGTCGAAAACTTTATTCGAGAAAAATAGAAAAAATCCAAAAAATTACCCTGCAGTTTAGGACTCAACTGACAGAGTTCCTCCCTGTACTCAAACGTTTGGCTCATACCTATATTAACGATAAACCAAATTGTACTCGACTGTATTTTCGAAGGGTATGAAAATTCAGAAACACAGTTTTCTTCTTTTTTCTTTGGGATTCGACATTTTCTCTTTTAGGATATCGCGCGTATGCGTATGTACAGTATACGTGAGTACGTACGATACTAGCCTGCACTACCACCGCCATACATCAGTTTAACGTATGATTCCTGGCTAGTATATATACTCGTAGGTAGCTATACCAAAAGGATATAAAATATAGGACCTGGGGTAAATTTGTTTTTGTATTAATAAAACATCTCCGCTTGAGAATAAGCGCTCTCGCTCTCCGCTCTCGCCCCAGTATAACCGGGGTATAAGGGGGTATAAGGAGTATAAGGTATAAGGTATAGCAAGAGAGCTATATGGGTCGTCCCATGATGACAGAAGGTGGAGAAGAGACGAGTGGGGCATAAAGTAAGCAGAAATCGTAGGGTTGGGTTGGTGTGCTGCCAGTATGTGTATAGGGTATCTTAAGGTATATATGGAAAGGGAAGGGTTCTTTTTTTTCTTTTTTTTCTTCTTCTTCTTCTCTCTCGCCCATCTCTATTCGGGCAAGCTCTTTTTTTTCGGTTTTTTTTTCTTCCCTTCTTTCCTTTTTTTACTACGTTTTTTTTTCTTATCTGGGCCCTGTCCCTGCACCGTTCCAAACATTCTGGTATACTACCTACTACCTACTACCTACTACCACCTACTACTACTACTACTACTACTGCAAGGGATGAGACGTACATACGTACGAAGATCTGGATGTGAGAGGATGAGAAGAAGAATAAGAAGGAGAGGGGGATGAGGACGGATAAGGGTCCGGAATAGGGAGGGGCGGGGAAGAAGAAGGAGGGTAGGGGGATGAACGGTATAGAATTGGTAGGACAACGCGAGGGATGACTAGCGGTTAGGGGTACGTTAACCAGCCGGAGGGTGACGGAAATACACGATTTACCCCGAGTAAAACCGAAACAGGTACACCCAGAGTCAGTTTGCTTGCCGCTACGCAGCAGTGAGCGCGCGAGAATACCGACCAAAAATTGAGACAGAGAAGAATTTTTTTTTTTTTTTTATATTTTATAATACGTGTTAAGGGTTGCGATTTTTATTAACGGAGGACAAAAATAAAGTTTCGTATATGTGAAAAAAAAATTAAAAAAAAAAAAATTTCAAATTCCTATAAAAATGGTTTCGAATCGCAATCAAAGAGGAAATAAAAATTAACATCGCGAGTTTTAATTGTTATATATATATATATATATATATATATATATATATATATATATATATATATATATATATATATATAAGCGCTATAAGATATGTGCAATAATTGAATTCGAAGAAATTGGTGCGAAAGTAATAATTAAAAGAAAATAAAAAAAATTGATAAATTAATAAATTTAAGAGGAAAAAAAAAGAAGAATACATGAAGTGCCACGACTCATGAAAAAAAAGTTTCTCGATAATTATATATTGCAGGAACAGTGAGAAATAATAAATCAATATTTTTTTTTTTTTCCAAATTTATTTATCGTTTTTCTTTCATTTTTCTGTTAATATTTGTTTATTTATTCTTTGATTCAGGGTGCGAAAAAATGGCTTGAATATATATACTCACAGCAGTATACATACATACATTTATGTATTATAGGAACACATTATAGTTTATATTTATTTATTTATTTATTATAATTTTTTTTTGATTTTTTTCTTCTGCAAGTTCGATCGATTAAAAAAAAAAAAAAATCAAAATTATGCAATAATCGTATTGAATTTAGAAAAGTTGATCATTAGGATAGTGGATAATAATTTCAAAACTGTCATCGTGCGGTTCAAATATGAAGAGATTTTATATAGTGAGCATTTTCATATTTGCCAGTGCCGAAGTTTTGATAACCGATGTCGACAAACCGAGTAAGTATATTGCGTTCAAAAAACCAAAAAAAAAAATTTCAAAAAATCCAAAAAATGTGAAAGAAAGGATCCAGAAATAAATATCAAAAAATCAAAAATTTCGACGTTATACTTTTACCTAGAATATAATTGGCTGATCATTAATATTAAATATACACAGTATATGATAATTGGATTGGCATTCTATGGATAATATGATCGATGAATTTTAGGACCACAGTGCAGAGTCTGTCAGTTACGGTGAATAAAGAATTGTAAAAAAAAAATTAAAAAAAAAAGAGAGAGAGAGAGGGAGAGAATGTTTCTATCAAAGAATCTCGACGCGGTATTAATTATCAGGGGGTATTGAGTTTGATGGACATCGTTGCAGTAATTGACATGTTGTTCGTTGTTTTGTCATCGAATATAAAGACCGTAATTTTGTTAGCCACAGGCGTTGTGTCCGTCGTACATTTTTCACTCGTATAGGCAGATATCTATGTTCAATAACGAATATAAATTCATTGGACCGTTTAATCAATCATTAGATTATAACGTGGTCGATTTATATATATGTATAGGGTATTCCGTGATTCTTATTGCCAGGTTTTGGCCCCTGACAAGTTTTTTTTCTTTTTTTTTTTTTCAATTTTTATATTTTTGTTGTAACTTTTTCGGGTGACAGTGACACAGCTCCAAATTACACCCCGGTTTTTTATTTCTTTTCTTTATGCAAATGTCTTCGAGTTATGAATATTCAAATTTTATTATAGTTTTACCTTTTTTAAAAATTCGCGAAGATTTTGTTTTTCACTTATAGACCATTTTAGGATTGATCTCACGATGGAATCGCATTCTTTTTTCTATTTTTTCTATTTTTTTATTTTTTACCTAACACATTGAAAATTTTTTGTCAACGAAACTTAACGTTCAAACGTTTTGAAAAATGGCAAAATATATTCCTCGATATTTTCTATGCTTCGATACGAACGTTTCCTCAAATTACGTATAGAAAGTACGTGAAATTAAATCTCTTTTACATTTTCGAAAAAATTGTGACGGTGGATTTTTTTTTTTTTTTGACAATTTCAAAACGTTCGAACGTCAATTTTTCGTCGACAAAGAATTTTCAACGTGCTCGAAAACTAAAATGGAGAGAGAAGAAAAAAATAAAAATGGTTCCATCGTGAAAAAGATTTCAAAGTAATAGCGATAAAAAAAAAATCGGTCAAATTGTCATGAAATGCCCCATATATACATGTATGCTAATTTATTTTAACGATACGTTTCCGTATGCCCCAGGCCCGATATACAAATTGAAAATAAGAATCGCCCCGGGTTGTCATGGTGTCGAAGAAAGATCGATCTCAATCATTTTCATATGAACTTTATATCCTTCCACTTTATTCGTGTAATTTTTTTTCTTTCAACCATAAATCCTGTCGATGAATAAGATCAAAAATCTAATAAAAATTTTATACGATTAGAATAAGGCGATAGATTTTTTTTTTTTTGGTTTTCTATTTGTTTAGTGAAAGTTAATTATACTTGATATATACATTATAGTAGCAGGGAAAGGAATTCGCTCAGTTTGATAAGAAGAAGTCGAAGAAGAAGAAGAAAAAGAAAAAGGAAAAAAAAAAGGAAAAAGAAAAATAGAAATAAAAAAAAGTAAAACTTTGGTTTAGAACTTGAGGAAAGTTTTAGCCGTATTGCAATCCACTATGCCGCGTGTGAAGACTTGAAACTTTGTACAACTCTGTACTTATACATATTATACTGTATAGGTATATGTAATACATGAAGCTCGCATGTACCATAGAAAACGGTATTTCCCTGCTGCAAAGCGTGTTACACGATTTCGTAAACGTCTAAACAAGCTGCCAAAATGTATTAAAAATAAGATAAATAAATAAACTAAGGGAAAACTAATCGTTTGATGAAAAGAAAATTTCCCAAAATTTATACAAATTTTTTAATCTCTCTCTACGCTGCGGTAAAAATTGGAAAAAAAAAAAAAATTAATCGGAAGTTAAGGAACTGGCTCTAACCAATTCGCCTCGATCAATATAGGCGCGACTTCCTTCAACCCTTTATCAAAAAAAAAGTTAAAATAGAGAAAAACTGATTTTTTATTTATTCATCGGTTAACTTAGTCCGTTAACATGTCCATGTCCTGTTTCTACTGTAACATGGTATATACTTATGTATCTATGGTACCGATCATTTTGGATATACGTAAGAGGGCGAAGCCTACCCCCATCGATCGAGTAACTATTGACGTGTACTACCTGCCGCTACACCTCGCGTGTCACGTTCTTTTATTACCCAATTTAAACCGAATTTATGCATTATTATAACGGCGATGAAAATGGCTTTATTTTCAAAATTGTTCAAAAAACTATTCGCATTTTTTATTCATATTTTTTCAAATTCTTTCTCCATTTATAGTATCTGTACCAGTTTTTCGACGATATCTCGACCACCGTCAGTGATATCGATATAAAGCTCGGTATCAAAAATAAAGTATATAAAATTTTCTATAAAAAAGGTCGGATACACTTTCTCTCTATCTTCATTGGTTTCGCCATATCTCGAGGCTGAATATTTAAGAAGAATGTACCCACCGTTAGAACTGGAAGAAACTCGATAATTAGTCCCGATTTCGACGTTAAAATACAGCCGAACCAATAAAGATACGAGAAAAAAGTATTCTATCTTTTTTATAGAAAATTTAATTCTATTAATTTTTGGTATGCACCTTTATCTCGATATCATCAACGGTTCTTGAGATATCATCGAAAAACTGGTCTCGAGTGTTTATCGTTAGAGCTTTCTTCTTCTTCTTCTTCTTCTTTGTGTAATTCTTCTTCTTCTTCACCCTAATGGGTAATAATAATAATAATAATAAATAAATATACAGAGATAAATTTTTACAATGTATAATTTACATTTATCATAATTAGGTTCAAGATGTAGGAAAGCAAGAGACAGATTTTTCTGTACGATCCTTGCGATTTTATATAAGAATTTAATTAACTTCTGAGATAGAAAAAGAAAGAAAAAAAAAGAAGAAGAAGAGAAATACTTTTTACATTTTCTTTTCACTGAAATTTCGATGAAAATTTACCTCGTCCTGTATACTTATACATTTTGTACAACGCATTATATACCTCACACTCCTATAACGTGTGTACGTATAAGGGTATATAAGGTGTATAAGGTAGACTTGGCTGAGTAAGACACCGGGCTCGCAATTAAGACGCTATACCCGGCCCAAGGCAGTTCCTCTTTCGGAATGAACCCTGGCGCCAAAGTTATGAACAAGTTTAATTTATTTGGCCATCTCATAAATTTGCAACTTGACCGGACGCCTCATACTCTTAGGTAGGGTAGGTAGAGTAGATATAGCTAGAGTGTATATAACTACCCTAAGAACAAGACGCCGGGAATAGGAATACACACTAAATCAAGTTACGGTTCATTATATTAAGCGTTGAAACTTTTCTGTTTCCGCCGTATATTAAAGAAAAAAAAAAAAAAAAAAAGGATTCCTCGATAAATTTTCTTTCCACGAATAAAAAAGATCTAGACAGTTTAAGCAGCGGTTAGTTAAGAGCGAAATGATCGGGACTGACTGACTTGAACCTTGCCGATTCGTTGAATTGAATGAAATAAATAAATAAAGAAGGAATATAAAGGAAAGGAAAGAAAGAATCGCGTCAAAGAATGAATGAATGAAAGAAAGAAAGAAAACGGTTGATCAGGTTTTCCTTAGGATTTATTTTTCGCCACCTCGCGTTACTCAATCGGAGACAATCGAACCGAGTAGACAATCGCCTTGGTTTGCAATCAGTCGGGCATTGAACGGCCATCTTTTCCGGCTGCTCTTGAAGAGGCTGGTTTTATTTTAGAATAGAAGAAGAAGAAGAAGAAGAAAAAGTAAAAAAATAAAAAATAAAAAAATTTCCCCTTCATCGTCACGCTCTGTAGTAACCTTATCTCCAGTAAGGAGATGATCTTAACCCCGGGGAATTAGATTAAGGGTGTATACACGCACACTCTTGGATATCCAGGTTTTTTTTTTTCTTTTTCATAAATTATTTACTAGCATTTCGAGACAGAAATTGCCAAAATTGTTTTACATTTTTTTCGAAAAATATAACGAATCAATGAATTAATAAACCATAGCTTCCAAACGATTGAGCCAACCATCTTAAAAAAAATATATGGTTGCTGTAAACACTTGAGAGTATTTTCTGTAAATTTTTGAAGCAAATCAAAAGTGACGTATTGGTTGAAAAAATGTATTTTTGTGTAATTTTGATGAAAATTGGTGTTTTTGGGATTCGAGAAATTCCCAAAAATTTTTTTTCAGAAAGTTGATTCAAAACTGCAACCTTGTTGTCTTATAAATTTTCTTGTACGATTGACATACGGAGGTTCGTAGAAAGAAAATGGAATTTGGAAAAACTCAAAAGATGTGATCCAAAAATTCTGAGAAAATTCACATAAATTCTTTCGATATATTTGTGTGATAAGACAAAATTATGATTTCTTTGGGATCGGTAAACTTTTTGACTGTTCGAAACGGCGTGGAATACCTACCTCATATATGTTTCGCATAATAATTAGATTTCCTAATTTAGAAGAGAAGGTAAAATTTCTGAGGGTATAATTCGTTCGTATAGAAATTTTCGACAATATTTGATAGGGAATATTTTACATCGATTTGATATATCGGGACGAATCAATTACGTTCGATGAATTTCAATTTTTTTATAGATATAGGTACGGTAAAATTTTTCGTTTCAAGACATTTTTGATTTTTTTTTCTTAAATTTTTATCAGAAAACGTCGAGAAATAATCAAATTATTGGTTCCCCTCAAAATTACATTAATTTGCAATATTCCCTTCAATATGAAAAAAAAACAAATTCGATGAAGGACGAACCCTGTATCCCTGGTGAAAATAATTCTACGAATTTCTACCAATTTTTTAGGAAAATTTGAACTTTTCGTATAGTTTTTCGTAAGAAATTGTAATTTTTTATTTTTTTTTTATTCCAGTTCGATCGACAAATTTACAAATTTTTCAAATCAAAAACTACGAAAAATCCGCAACTTTTTGAATAAATAACGGCGAAAATCTAAAATTTTTTATGACGAACTACGATAATCCGAATCTACAATTTTTTTAATGGAAAACTATGAAATATATCTTTCAATTTCCCCTCCCTTCCAAAAAAAAAGATCTCGTCCAAATTCGTAATGGTAGAAATTTTCACCAGAGTTATATGTATGAATATACCAGTGATTCGAGAGAAAAAAAAAGAAACGTATATCCGAGATATATACGGAATAGAATTTTCCAAAAGAAAAAAAAACAAAAAAAACCTCAAGCAAGAATAAACGAACGATATTTCTTTCCCAAATGTAAAACAATATGACTGAAGGTTCGTTCTTCTTCTTCATCTTCATCTTCTTCTTCCATCTATCTGTCCGTCTGTCTCTTTGCAATTTTGTTTTTTGTGTGTGTTTTTTTGTTTTTTACTTTTTCTACTCAGTTTCTTCTAGCCTCGGTTGTTTGCTGACTGAGATATTTCTTTCTTTCCTTATACCTTCCCTTACCTTACCTTACCATCATCTCGCGGTTATATTGCGGTGCTTTTTGTTTGGCTAGACACTCGAGGGTCTTTTCCATCGGTTGATATTGCATTTCCCAGCTTCTCTCATTCATCATTTTCAACCGATTTCATTTCAGAATACATACAGCCATATATACTCGTATATATGTATACGTATATATATATATATATATATATATATATATATATATATATATATATATATATATATATATATACAAATATATTCCGGGATTTAATCGTCGCGGAATACTCCGTTAAACGTATAGTATAATTGCAGCTGCTGCCTTTTTAAAGTATAGATATTCGTACATTAATTAAATGAAAAAAAAAAAAAAAAAAAGAGAGAAAGGAACCGTTATTACCAATTCGAATATCAATAATGAATATACTATATATGTATATATATATACATATAGAAAAATATATTATAGGAATTAATTGCGTCTATAAAACGAAGCTTTATGCGATCGTATACGGATTATATTTATAAAAATATACATACATATATTCGTATTAGGTTATCGCAAACATCTGCGTTTTGTTGCTGCATGGTAGCTGCTTGATCATAATTTGGATTAAATTCCGTATATGCTATATATACGAAAGGGAATATAAAAAAAAAAAAAAAATCAAAAAAATCTGGTTATTTATTAACTAAAAAAACATCTTCTTTTTTATTTTTTATTTTCATTTTATGTACTTTTTTTTCCTCTCATTTTATATACCAAATTTCGAGGTAGCTGTATTTCTATCGATTTATCACCACCACGCGACGAGTAGGTTTTCAACAGTTTTTCTGGTCCTCGTAGCTATATCGGTATATACGTATACCTACAGCTGTATATATAAATTTGCGGACTATATTCCTCGAGGGTCTTTACAAAGTTCCTCTCAACAAATGCATGACACAGCTGATTTCGATTTCTAGTACCGCAAGTTCCGAGATTCACCAACAGGTAATCAATATTCAACGATTTTGCGAAAGAGCAGATAGGTACTTATATAGTTTGTATATATATATTCAGTCGACGATATAATTCTGCGTACATACGTGACGAAAACTCGTTGAAAATCTGGAGATAAAAAGAAGGAAACAACAATTATTCGCAACAAAATCCAAAAGCACAATTATAACAAACTTGTATGTAATTCGATAAAAATTTGAATGAAATTAATTTTCGTGTATCGCCAATCATCGAGGATGTCTTTTGAATGCGATATTTTGCTCTTATTCCGCACCGAAGTTCGCGTAGAAAATTTATTATACATCCACGTGGAAGAGTTGCGGAAATATTACCGATCGTAAGTCCCGCAAAGCTGTATCGCAGCTTGACTAAAAACTTTGCCAATTTATTTGATTAATGAAACAACTGTAAAAAATCGGTACGACAGTCTGCAGGTTTGACACAAAACCCCCCATTATATTTACGTACATATACCTCTATATATCACCGAAATTTAATTATCATTAAGTACCGAAAATTATGACAAATAAAAAAAAAAAAAAAAAAAGAAGTAATTTATTGCCTCGTTATTCGAACCGGTATCTAGGTATATAAATAAAAATCGTTTTTATTCCTTATTTATTCGCGATTTATTAATATATATCACCGAGATCAACGCCGCACGATCGGCAAGGTCGACGGGCAAGAAAGGCTCGTCGTTAAACCGACCGGCAAGCAGGTGCTACGGAACCGGTCGTGGGTCCAGCCATTCCGAGGCAATTCCAATATTAATCTTACCGGTATGAGATTTCGACTAATTTAAAATTCGAGATATATACGTATAAAAAGAGAGAAAAAAACGGAGAGAGAGAGAGAGGGATTAGAGCCGATTTAATGTGAACAAAATGAGGTGTATAGCCGAATATCACGATACCCATATACGTATATCGGTATTAATAGTCACACACAGGCGTATAGATTATACGAGTTAAGTTCGTATGGCAGCATCGATGGTATACTAATTATTCAAACCCGCAAACACACAAGTTGGGCTGGCTTCAACCTGCAGACTTGATGTTAGTTGTGTGTTTGGCAAACAGATTTGTACGCACTACGTGCATTATAGATGATCTAATGCCAGCTCCGCGGGCGATGATAAGCGCTCGAAAATCCCTTCGAAACCTTCGAAACCAGGCACGTGCGTGCAGCGTCGACAGCACGATCGGTATCGATGCTCTAACGTCATAAGCTACCAATAAGGTTGATTTAGCGCCCTTTATTCCTCCCCAGGAACACACAAAACGGAGTCAGAAATCCCCGAGGTAGATTAGGGGACAGAAACCGATCGAACGGTTCTCGGCCTCGCGTTTGACGGGCTCAAGAAGTTTCAGAATTCGGCAATTTTTCTTCTCTCCAGATATTTTTGATCCCCGATTTCTTTCTTTCTCTCTCTCTATTCCTTTTCTCCCCCTCCGGCTGTTTATCCCATCCGAAATTATTACTCCTAGGGATTGTAAAAGGAATCTACGATGTGCCATTGAGTGGCAATAAAATTCGCCCATCGATGGCCGCGATCAGGGTGTATAAATCGGTTGGCAGACCAATTAATTGACTCCGGTAGTCAGTCTTGGTGATTCTGCAGCAGCAGTAGCGGCAGGAACGGGCATGTACTCGTGTGTATGTAGTAGATGGGGCAGGGTTGGGGGTAATACGTGTATACAGGTAGCGGTGTGCGGGCTTTGGCCAAGCTTTGGCCAATTTGCAGTAACTCGCGAGTAGCTAGTATATCGCACCGTCATTTTGACCGTTCGTTGTTTATCTCTGGTGAGCGAGGCGGACAGCTTTCGAGCGTAAAAGTATACTCATCTCTTCCTGAAACTCTACGTGTATAGGAAAAAATTAATTTCAAAACCAGAGAATATACTCGTATACGGCGTATATGGCGTCAGGGGATCGCCTACGCCCATCCCGTGCGTCGTGGCCTCAAGCGACGTGTGAAAAACCGAAGAAAAAAAACAGAATAGAATAGAATAGAATAGAATTGGAATAGATCAGGGAACGTGGGATTTACCTTTTTCCATTTTATTTTCGATGTATATACCTCGGTCGAATCGCTCAGCTCCATGAGCGTTAAAACTCATTCAAACAAAAAAATAAAAAACATAACTTCCCTTCTTCCCTTCTCTTTCACGATTTTATTCTTCGGTTAAAATAATCCGCTTCCAACCTTTTAAAACCCGGAAAACACGAACGAACGAACGAACGAACGGCGTTGTAGTAGAAGGGTTGTGGATCAATATCAGCCAAAGGTTGTATTATGATGTAATTTACCTCACGTGTTCAGCGTGGTCACATACAGAAAATAAAAAACCCAAAAAGGCTCGGCTTGATGTATCTTTCTTTTTTTTTTTTTTCACTTTTTTTTATTTTCATTTTTCAGTACCGCTCACAGAGGTGCAAGCCGTTGCTGGATTCAAGGCCCACTTACCGTGCGAGGTAACGCCCAAATCGAGGGGCGATGTTCTCTTCATGGTCCTATGGTACAACGAAAAAATCAACGGTGAACCGGTGTACAGCCTCGACGTTCGTGGGCGTGGATTTGACCAGGCTAAATTATGGTCGGATCCTGACGCCTTCGGTGAACGTGCCTTGATGAACGTTAACTCGAACCCTGCCGAGTTAGTAATTGATAAATTGAGACCCGAGGATGCCGGGGTCTACAGATGCCGAGTCGACTTCAAGAACAGTCCGACGCGTAACGTCAAAATCAATTTGACGATTATCGGTAAGCAGTCGTCGAACTCCGGTTTACTACCTAATCGACGAAATTGACTAAGCGAATTAAAAATCGGCAGTTCAACCAGAGAGACCCGTAATATTGGACGGGAGTCGAAGGACTATCGAAAACATATCACCGGTCTATAATGAGGGGACCAATCTGACCCTAATATGCGAAAGTTCGGGCGGCAGTCCGGCGCCAAAGGTAATTTGGTACTTTGGTAACGATATGCTCGACGATTCCTTCGCCAAGGACGATGATGGCGTTACCGTTAATCGACTTGAGGTAAATAAAATCACCAGGGAATACCTAGGGGCAAGGATCATATGCCAGGCTAGCAACACTCTTCTGGTACCTGCGCTTACCAGTGAAATAATAATGAACGTTAATTGTAAGTTGAAGAGGGCCGATGGTAATGGGTTCGATCTGAGGGTTGAAGGAGATGTTCCTTTGCTTAGTTTCCTTTTTTTTTTCTCATTGTCATTCCAGTGAAACCGTACGCGGTGAATATCACCAGCAAAGAACCCCATCTGTCAGCGTTCAGGACTTACGAGATAAACTGCACGAGTTTCGGGTCCAGACCAAAGGCCGTTATCACCTGGTGGAAGGGGGATCACCAGGTCAAGCACATGGCTAGAAACGTGAATATTGAATTTGGGGTTTAAGACTTAAGTTTGGTGTGTGGTGGGCGGTATAAAGGCAAGGTAAGAAAGTAACTATGACGATTGTCAAGCTGTGCGTAGTTTGCAGAGTTTCGAAACGTGACGAAAAGCATACTGAGCTACGTGCCGACGATAGAGGATGACGGGAAATATCTGACGTGCCGTTCCGAGAACCCGGAAGTACCCAACAGCGCGCTCGAGGACAGATGGCATTTGGTTATCCATTGTGAGTTGAATTCGTGACAATGAACCCAGTCAGGGCTTTGCAAACTCTAACCAACACCAACCTACCGTCACCTCGCCACTTGAAATACTCGGGGTGATCTTTCGGTAGTTTCTATCGTAGTCGTAGTCGTACTCGTCGCTTCGTATCCACGAGAAACTTGAATATCCTACTGCCTATGCCTCTCGAGCCATTAAACCTCAAACTTGAGAAACATTCGCGGCTAATTGAAGGGTTCTGTTCTGCGGTTCGTGGAATAAACGATGTTTCCAAATTGAACCACACCCTTACAAAGATCGTGACCAAAATAAGAAACGATATTACAAATACACGAAACCCCCGGCTATATGAAACCGTATTCCCTACTTAACGGGGGGAACCCTATCATTTCTGTCCTAAACTGGATTATCTCGGAAATTTTTTGTCAGAGAAACTTTCCACCAATTTTTTTGTCTTCTTCTTCTTTATTTCAAAATTACAGACTTTGTTTATCACACATTGTGGCATATCTTCGTGAATTTTTTCATCCTCCACCACCTCCCACGAAAATAATTATCATTTACTGTTCAGACCTACCGATCGTAACCATCAGGATAGGATCGAGCATAAATCCGTTTGACATAAAGGAGGGAGACGACGTGTACTTCGAATGTAACGTAAAGGCTAATCCAAAGGCGTACAAGCTCTCGTGGTTCAAAAACGGAAAAGAATTACACCAGAATGTATCGTTGGGTATTATACTGAGCGACCGGTCTCTAGTCCTGCAGAGTTTGACGCGTCATTCGACCGGCGATTACACATGTCTCGCTGCAAATACCGAGGGAAAATCCTCCAGCGAACCGGTGACCCTTGAAGTAATGTGTAAGTAAAATTCACCTCCCTGATAAAACGAAAAAAAGTACCGATAATTATGGCCGGTTCTGTTCCCAGACGCTCCGATATGCAAGGATGGATCGGTCATGCAAGTGGTCGGTGCTCTGAAGCACGAAACCATATCCCTGGTTTGTGGTATACAGTCGAAACCAGCGCCAACAAATTTTCATTGGACATTCAACAATTCTGGAGAGCTTGTGGACGTCCCAGCAACGAGATACTCTCAAGTCGAGACTCTCAGGTCGTTGACTAACCAGTGGCACGGTTCGAGACTGAATTATACACCCTCGACGGAAATGGACTACGGCACAATCGCCTGCTGGGCCAGAAATCGAGTCGGTAGACAGAGGAGCCCGTGCCTTTTTCAGATAATCGTTGCCGGAAGACCGTATCCTCTTCATAATTGCACTGCTGTACAATCGACCGGACCGTACGCCTATCGAATGGGTGAGAGAGAATTTTTTCCCCATTTCTTTTTATCCAGTTTTCGTTCCAACTTATTGTTTCCATAAAACGGCACTTGAGGGTCTGACAGGAAGTTCATGCAGTCGACGTAGTTTGGTCTGGATAACTTTATCTTATAAAATTTCTATATCCGTATTTCTGTTTGTTGCAACGCCTCAGGACTAGACGAAGTGAAGGCAACGGAGTCCCGAGAAGCAGACTGGCTGATAGTAAGATGCGCTGAGGGATTCGACGGTGGTCTGCCAGTGACAAGTTTTGAATTGGAAGTTTACAGCGAAGAGACCGTTTACCACGCGAATACAATATACTCGAACCAGAGCGACCGAGGTAGCTTTTCCGGGCCAATATTCGAGGTGCCAGGTCTCGAACCGGGAAGAAACTACAGACTCTTGCTATACGCCGTCAACGCCAAGGGAAAAAGCGATCCCGTCGTTCTCGAACCGATAACACTGAAAGGAGTTGCGATGTACACGACTGGTGAGTCGAAATATGATTATCAGTTATAACGATCGACCATAGTACTTTTTGCCTTCAACCTTTTGTCAGGCTTTGGCATTTTTGAAACCAGTTTGTTCTCCGCTCTGTGTACATTTATCGTCTTTAATTTCCATCCTCATGAGTTATTCATGTCGTTTGGTCGCGGAACCCTACCTCCCCCTCCATATCCGGTGGGTACTCGTACAGAAGCACATGTGTACATGTATGTCCACCGTATATAAAACAAGGTTAAAGCTCGCAAGCTGCACGATGTTGCAAAAAAAAAAAAAAAACCTCTGGCCAAAGGCAGCTGCTCATCGGGATGAGGAGGCTCTGCAAGAATCGTGTACATCTATAACAGCTTCAGGTTCTGGTTTGGGGAGAAAAGAGGGACTCTCCTCTCTCCTATTCCGTTCTCTTCTATCTGCAGCACCGCTAACGAACCGGGGCGCATCTTGAATCTCAAGGACGAAACCAGCTCCCGGTTCATTTTACCAGTGTTGTTGATAGAATGAGGAAAGGTGGAAGGTGGAAGGAAGCCTTAATCTAAACTTTCGTGATCCAATAATGGACCAAAGCAGAAATTACGTTTCTGTTAAGCGGATTTAACGGAATGTCATTCGTTTCGTATTTTTATTTACTCTCCGGGGAGCTTTTTTTTGCCTCCTTAGTCCCTCTTTCTCGTTCATTTTTTGTTTAAACAGAAAAGAAACGGGAAAAAAATATACACGAGTATCCACGAGCTTACATTCTTCCTTTATTTCGTTCCGCAGGTAGGGACTCTACCGAGACCACCGACTACAGTCTTTTGGTGGCTTGTTTCGCCGGGGGGATAACGGCGGTGTGCATTTTGGTGGTCGGTATAACGTTGACCCTGTATCGACGGAATCATCCGACAATTTCTTTGAAAGGATCCGGCCACACGCAGGTACTCGAATACGAGGTAAAGGAGTCCCATAACCACATTTCAAAAGATAAAGAATCGAAGGAGCAGATTGTCCCAGAGTCCCTCGACGACGACCGGGACCCGGACGTTATACCGAGCAAGATAGACCGGAGAGCGGACATTTTTGAACCGAGTTACCCGACCAAACCTGAAAGAATTAAAAACTTTACCACGATTGATAACGACTTTGGTTACCCTTCGCCGTCCTCCGTTTTACACGGTAAGGACTCGTGGATCTATTCTGAGGGCTTTACGGAAAGAACAAACGGCAAATTAAGCCCTGTTAGACCCAACACTCTTCCTGTTCATCGTAACCATGATATTTACACGAGGAGTTCTCGCGTTCAGGAAAGCTGTATATAATGAATAAGTGAATAAGTTAATTAATACGCGAACGAATGAAATAATTGAATAATGAAAGAGAAATTTTTTCATCGAAAGATAAAATATATAAATACGACAAAGAAATTTTAAAACTTATTGTATATGAGAATATAAAAATTATGTATATCAATGTTTGTACATATAGACAATAAATCATCTTGTTTTTAGATAATTTCATTTATGGTTTACGTGTTTGATCATTTCTATGGATCTATACCGTAATCAGAATTTTACATAAACTCGGTAAGTATTGCAGTAATTCGACGAGGGGGATGAAAGAAAAGAACGAGCTTTTTTTTTTCTTCCTTTTTTCTTTCTTCTTTCATTCCATTCCATTTCTTTTTTTTTTTTTCTTTGGTCTGTTCTTTTTTTTGTATGTTCCTAAGCGTTAAAGAATGCGCATTATTCTTTGAACAGAATGGCTGCTGGCTGTTGTTATACTATATTGCCGTTGCTCTCGAAATCTCGGTGAATTTATTCTTCCTGCAGATGTATGTATGTATGTACATACATAGTCCATGGTGTGTGTATTTTTATGTACGTGTGCGTGTGGGTGTAGCCGGTGGAAGAGCTTGCGAGGCAGTCAGGTAACGGGGAGCCTTTTGGAATTGGGCCATTCATATCCATCCGGCGTTAGGTGTTGTTTTGCATACCATTTAAAACCGCCATTTTCCTCTTCAACCTTCACAGCCACAAATATCCATTTCGTATACCCCAATTCTGAATCTCTACGTAGGTAGACGCACACAAGCTACGAACACAAGAGAAAAAAAAAATAAAAAAAATAAATAAAGAGAAGAAGAGAAAAAATTAGACGGACTAGAACGCCCCCTTGACTTTGAGAAAATCGATCTTCGATCAGGAATTATATGATATGCCTTAGACGAAATTTGGTGCAAGAGCTTCCCCCCCCCCCCCCCGATATATGAAGAAACGAGTCAATTTTCATTCGCACAGGTTGTTCTATCTCCTTCAGAGCGAACTAAAAAAAGGGGGAAAAAACAAAAATCGTTTCCACCCCGTCCGACACGTGATTGCACGTGTGAAAATACCTCAAAATCACCGATCACCCGTGATTTTGGTTTTCCCAAAAATCGCATCACGATGTTTTTCGAAAAACAAGAACCGATAAACTGTAATCGGTGTTGACTGCAGCAAGCTCTCGTGTTTTCCCTATTTACGTGTATACGTCCTACCTATTTCCAAACCCCTGCACAAGCACGGGCACAATCACAATCACAAGCACGGGCACAAGCACAGCAGCCACACATCCCGTGTGCAGCAGCCGCCATTATCTCCCTCGTGACTCTAGTTTTGCCCCGACTAATTATTATGCATTGGTATGCAAATGAATGGGCATTTAATAGACTGGGACGGTTTTGATGCGCGATGCGATAAAATGTCTGGGGAAATCCACTAAAATACAGATGCAGAGTTGGGTAACACGTATAGGTATATACATATGTATATTGTATACCGCATACATACCACATATATATATATATATATACCTATAGAACTGAACGAGCTTATACCTACAGATGAAAAATATGTGTAGAACCACCCGCCAAACACACAGAAAAAAAAGAAAAAAAAAAAAAAAAAACTGTACAAACACACAGATTCTTCTAATTTACATAAAATTTTTTTTTCATTTTTTTTGTTTTATGCAGATACACATAGCCGCGCGATAACTAAATTTATTAATTTGATATACCTATCATATATGCAGCTTTTTCCAAATTTTTTTTACAAACGAAATTATAGTAGGTATATATTTTTTGGTGGTAAAAAATTTTTTTTCTCAAGGTATCAAAATTTCGAAAAAAAGTTCAAAGACAAAAAATTCTGGTCTTGCGATGATCGGTGAGGCTTGTCCTGCAGAGCCAGCGGCTTGAGGAAACGACTTGGAAGAACAGGAATCGTTCTAGTCGTTGGTGTATAGGTATACCCTTTATCAGCGAACACCTTTTCTTCTCTAGATAGGTATATATGTATACAAGGTATGTATGTATGTATGTACATGGTTATAAAGACTGGTCCATTCCCTCTCGCGATGTCATATACCTACAATGACAATTCCTTGCTCCATTTATTCCGGGTCATCCTGTTATACATATATGTATACCACGTTGTTATATACCATTTACAATATAGATAAGTATACATAAGGTATATAGGTATGTAAATACCCACCTACTATACACATTGTTCATTGTATGACGATGAAAACAATGAATTCTCGTTTACCATAACGTTTACCTCATTTTAACAGAACCGTTTCCCCTGCAATCTCCGAATTAACTACCACTCGGGGGTATTTTCGGGATTTTTTTTTTTTTTTTTTGAAAAGATCTTGATTTTTTTTTTTTCCAAACTTGTAGCTTTTGTTCATCGTACCTCAGTGTACGTTCCCGAATTTTTTCATTTACCAAAGAAATTCATTTATCGACTTGTGACGAGTAAACGTACTGCAGTAGTACCGCGGTCGTAGGATTGCATTGCAAAAATTTACAAGATCCCTAAAAATTTGAACCTTTTAAATAAAATGGAATAGAAAAGGAACCGATTTTAAGTTTTTTTTTTCAGCTGATTGATAGCTGGTTGTACCCTCCTCGACGGTTTTTTCCAAAAACTTTTCGCGGGGTTCATGTATTGTTTTTTTGTCTCCTATTTTGATGAAAGAAAACTGGTGTTAAAGATCAGAAGCAAGGCAAATATAATAGACAAATTAAATTACATGATCCTGAAGAGGGAGTTCAAAAGGGAATCAGAATTCGTCAAATAATTCCACCCTCCTCCTCTTTCTCTCTTTCCCTCTTCTCGATTCAAGAAGGGCGTTTTCGAATTTTGCCTTTCCTTTTTCTCGACAACAACTGTGTAATTTAAATTCTTCACGAACCGTTTCATTGTAATCTGAGATCGAGAGTTTAGGGAATTGGAAGCGAAACTTACGCTGGAGCTGAGGCTCGAGCTTATACTGCTGCACCGTTGTTCTAATGAACATTGAAAATTGTTTTTCTCCCTATTTAGTCTCACCCTTTTTTGTCCTCGCAAAATTATTTTCCTCTTCTTTCCCCCACCCGGAAAAAAAAAAAAAATATATATTAAAACCATCAATTAATCCCCGTCGCGTAATTATGGAACGTAAATTATCTATCAATCAGCAATTTCGAACTCTCGGAATACATAGCACGTATGTAGCAAAATTCTAAACTACGTATTATATACTATGT
Source organism: Macrophya alboannulata (assembly GCA_949628255.1). Lineage (NCBI taxonomy): Eukaryota > Metazoa > Arthropoda > Insecta > Hymenoptera > Tenthredinidae > Macrophya > Macrophya alboannulata. The sequence continues at coordinate 22,194,023 of OX451207.1, forward strand.
ACTATACAGTATATACTACAACTATATACCTATATACTGTACAGAAATTACAGGGGACGAGAAACGACGATGGGAGATAATTAATTGGCTTCCAGATTAGTTATATCTACATCAAGGTAGGTTGAACCATATATCTACATCTATCTTTATACATACATATATCTATGTGCATTATAGAGTGTTCAAGATATTGGCGATTTTCTTGAAGCGACAAGATGCTGTTACGTACGTATATGTATCGGGATCCTTCGCGCTTGTCTGTCTCAAGAAGTTTCACACCTTTGTAGACACTGATGCATCAGGTAGAAAATAGCTTATAGAGAAAGAGAGAAAGACGGAGATACAGGGAGATAAGTGGGGCGTATACGGTTATAGGCAAATCTACTGCAACATCGTTACGTATGTCAGCAAAGTGAAGAAAAAAATAGAGAAAAAATGTTAACGATGTAAAAACTCCGTTTTCCCTTGATCGAAAATATAATTCTTTACTCAATTTCCTTATTTCGGCCTCGTTTTGGCGTTTTTTTAATTACTTTTTGTTTCGGTTTCTCACAGAGTTTTGGACCATTTTTTCTGTTCTGTCTCTTTGATTTTTTTCGGGGAGAGAGAGAAAGAAATAGAAGGAGATTTCGGGCCGAATCGGAGAGTCAAAAATTGGGGTTGAAAAATTTTTTTCTTTCCGTTTTTTTTTTTGTTTTCCCTTTTTTATTTTTTAGCCTCGCTGTCTTCACGGTCCTTGCCTCTTCTTCGAGGACTTTGAATTGCCGTTGGCCCAAGGAGTCCCTCGGGGCAGATAGAGTCAGCTTTAATACGTTCCGACCAGCAATTTTACGCTTCGAGCACTTTAAAAAGCCGCACGAATGACGATGAAATGAAAAATAAATAAATATATAAATAAAAAATGAAAAAGAAAACCAAAAAAATGAAAATAAAAATGAAATGACAATAAAAGAGAGAAAACCAAACCGGGTTCACGTAAAAGCTCGTCTCGTTTTCTAGATAACCAAAAAAAAAAAAAGTAGGAAGTCAAATTTCAAAATTAATATACACGAAACCAAAATTAATTCGCCTAATTCTTTTTTTTTTTGGTTCTGGATCGATTTTTTATTTTATTTTTGTGTCACTTTATCGTATCGCGTGGTCGAGGTTTTAAATTTTCTAACTCGTCTCTATGAGCTTGAAAATCGGAATGTGACAAGTTTTGGAAATGGTATACGAGCCGGGGTGCTAACTTGTCCATTTGAAACCACTTATTGAGTTCCCACGTCGTTCCTGGCTAAAGCTTGAACGCGGTTTTGTCCTAATTTTATACTAAACTTGATTAAAACTTGTGTCCACGTTACGAAAACGACGAACTTTACAGCAAACTACAGTTATATCAACGTGAGGCTATCTCTGTTATATACTGCACAGTTAAATCAAATTACAAAACAAAAAAAAAAATATTCTTTGGTCAAATAGAATAAATAATCGCGGTAGTCAAAACTGCAGTGTTTTTGAAAATAGGTACTCCAAACCAGTTTTTCGACGATATTTCGAAAACCGTTACCGATATCGAGATAAAAGCGAATATCAAAAATGAAGATAATCGAATTCTCTATAAAAAATGTCCAACAAATTTTTCTCGTATCGTTATTATTTCAGCTGTATTTTAACGTCGAAACGCGTAATTAATTATCACGTTTAATCCAGGCTGTAAAACAAGGGAAACTGTTCAAACATTCAGTCTCGAAATACAGCGAAACTAATAGAGATACAGAAAAAACGTATTGAATCTTTTTTATAGGAAATTCAATTATCTTCAATTTTGATTCTTATCTCTATCTCGATATCGTTGACGGTTCTCGAGATATAATCAAAAAAGAAAAAACGTGTCTTGAAGTAAAAATTTTTGAGTGTTGAATAAACGAACGAACGAGTGAAATAAAATTGCGTAAAAGAAAAAGAATGAAAGTAAAAAAAAAAATATTAAGCCACGTTGATCTTTAACTTAACGTGAGTGAAACTGCTAGCCTACTAGCCCAGTTTTCTTTACAACCGGGGGTGGTAAAAAAGAAAAAAGAAAGAAAGAAAAAAAAAAGAAATCCTTCGAGCTTAGCATCGTAGCCCCCTGTATCGTAGGTACTCGTCCCGTTTTATAGCGTCCGCCAACATTCCCCGTCGAATCCTGGATTTCGTCAGCCCCAAAACCGGGGCTTTACGACGTGCCAGACACGCCATCGGCTTTCACGGGCCAGACCGCTCGTTTTTACGATCCCATGAGCGAGCGAACTCATAGCCTCGGTTTCCGCTTCCCCAAACGAATCAAAACTCAAAAAAAAAAAAAAACAAAAAGAAAAAAATCAATCATTGCTGTTCTACAAAGTTTGCCAATTTATTATTCAACGGCGTATTGATACGTCAGTCTGGTTCCTCTTCTTCTTCGTTTTCGGATCTAGCCGATTGGAGCCAGCAGTCCTCCCTTACAGCCTCGAGGCTCTTTGATTGGATCAAAATTTCTAGAAATGATAGAAAAAAAAAATAAATATAGATGACAAATAAAATCGTTCACCGCTAAATCTTTCTAAATAAAATAACCCGCGTACGCGCAGTAGTTAATCTTCGTAAGCCTTTCTACGTGGTCGGGCAATTCTTAAGTGATAAAACACCGATGCTGTCAGACGCTGCGACCAACGAGATATTATAGCGTTTCAACGACCCTGCACATGGTTATCTGTACTTTTTATATTATAATAAATAAGTAAATTATGTAATTAGTATACCAACAGTTTAACTTAGAATAAATATAATAAATAAATAAAACTATCGCCCCATTTCGTTCGTTTTTTTTTGGTTTTTATGGTCTCTCTCCTTTTTTTTATTTTTGTTTAATTTTGTTTCGTTCATTAGAAAAAAAAAAAAAAAAAATTACGAAACAGGGGTTGTTCGATAATTGGATTTTTGTATACATACGCGGTTATAATATTATATAGATGTAAATTGTGGCTGAAAATATGAAAATAAAACGTATGTATGTATGTGCATAGAAGAAAAACAAAATACATAAAAAAAAAGAAAGAAAAGTAGAAAAAAAAAAAATATGGTTTACTATTAAGTTCAATGTGTCAGTACTTATATATATATATGTACATACATATACAATGTTGGTATAGGTATATATATATATATATATATATATATATATATATATATATATATATATATATATATATATATATATAATATACATGTGCAGTGAAATATCTATAAAGTGGCAATTAAAATCGCGTGCGAATGTTTCCACGTGTTTGTAAATATTTATCGGTTGGTTTAATAATAACACATATATATGTATATATGTGTGTGTATACGTATATGTACACGTATCGAGATTTGATACCCGTTCTGGCCCACGCTGTAGGCAGTCAAGCACAGAAAAAAGAGAGAGAGAGAGAAAGACGAAGAGAGATGTGTATATAAAATAATTTTATGACGAACAATATGAAATCAACTCCATCCAACCGTTCATCGTCGACGAACATCAAAGACTGTCTATATAGCGTTTCGTTTTATTACCAGTTGAATTGTATTAAATGTTTTATACGATTCGTGTATATCACAGCAGGTATACGCGTATGCACATACGTAGATATATATATATATATATATATATATATATATATATATATATATATATATATATATATATATATATATATATATATATATATATATATATATATATATATATATATATACTTTATAATCGAGTATATGTATGTATATATACTCGATTTTTCATCTATACAGAAATTCCGCAGAAAATTCTCCCCCTTCTACTTCGATTTCAAAGATTTTTTTTTCAAACGTTTTATATTCCAGGAGATGATAAATTTTTTTTTCTATATAAATGGATAGAAAAAAAATTTCTTTTACCCTAATATCGAATCAACTGAAACACCATGAAATCAGTCTAAGTAAAAAGAACCATCGAACTTTAAGACATGGTAATTTTTTTGGAACTAATTCCATAGAAATAAATGAAAATAGAAAATCGTTCAGATTCGTTCAACAGTAATGAAAAATCGAAAAGATATTGAAATCGGAAAAGGACGATGTATAGAAATCTGAAAACGGATTTTTTTATAACACCGTGCAAATTTCGTCAATATAATATCCGACGGTTAAGTCTTTGGGAAATTTGCCTTTACAAACGCCCTGCCTTGCCCTGCCCTGGCTCTGCCTATTCCACGCTGCAGATACTCGAGAACGTTAGTTCCGAGTAATCCGCTAAGTGCTAGCCGGTACCCACACAATCCGGTTAAGATGCTTACCGGCTTGCCCATCCAGACTTACGGCTTTCGAATCAACTCGGTGTGTACCACCATGGATATAATACGGCTATAGTACACCGGGACAAATTCACCTGTAAGAATATACAAACGAGCTTTCTTTCATTTTTTTTTTTTCTAACATTTTTGGTTTTTTGGTTTGTTTTTTTTTGTATACTAATCCGTGAATACGACGAGGGCTTGTTCCCCCTCTTCCTTACTACGAGCTTTATTCCAACCGTTGACTTTTTCTGGCACTTATGACCCTCGGGTCAAGTGTTATTCTTCGTCTTGGTACTGGCTACGAGATCTCTCATAGAGCTGGAGCGCGCGGTCAGTCTGCTTCATACCCCGTACCCCGGTATCCCCTTGTCCGGCAAACTCTTACCTCCTACCGTTAGACAAGGGTTGGATAGATTCGTATAGACAGCCAGACAGAAGTAAAGGAGGAAGCCCACACGGTATAAAGTTGAGCTCGATTCGTTCGATAACTGCCACTTAGATACACACACATACATATAAGAGCATCGCAATTATTCATGTTGCGATATTTCAAACTCGTATATAGTAGTTCCATCATATCTATAACGATTGTTATTATTATTATTATTATTATTATTATTATTATTCTTTGTTTCGGTTTCAATAATTCAGAAATAAGGAAGAACTCTTCGGTGGCTGGAGAGATCGCGAACTTCAACAAACTTCAATTCAAAGCGCAAACTCGGTGTTCGGTGGGAACTGCTAGAACATCGGAAACCACTTCGGAACTGTTTAAGTTGGTTTTCCTCTTCCTTCCTCCTTACCTCGTAGCTCAGATTTGCCCATAATTACATACCACGATTCAACTTAATGGTGGCTTGACACCCGATGCCCACAACCTCGGCAAACTATTAGCCAAATTGGGGGCGATGGGGGGGGGGGGGGGGGGGGGGGGGAGAATTTGCTCCGCGAGTTTACAGATCGTATTTCGGTAGTTGCGCTAAATGAGCTTTTTTTTTTTTTTCTTTTTTCTTCTTTTTGGGGTGGGGGAATTTTGCGGAGGTACAATACCGTACTACAGTTTCGCGATGGGGGTTGGTCTGATCAAACAATTCTCTCACTTAAGTTACGCAAGGAAAAGGTAATCGTCCCCATAATCGGTCCCTAATAAATAACCTTTTGTCTTCGGGAATTGCTAATTTTCCAATAGCCCGGAAGCAAGTGGTTCTCGCCTGTTATATGGTGGGTTGGTTGGTATAGGCTCTGCCTTCGGTTCGTTCGTTCTCGTCGATGAGAAAGCTGAAAGCGTTTTGTAGATGTGGACCTTTGTCTGCCTCGGTAGAGAGCCATTACCTCGCATTCATTACAGCTATGTACCTATGGTATATATTATAACCCCCCCCCCCCCCCTGCCCCTTTTCCTACCCCCTCATACCCCGTGTGGTATAAGCTACTTATGTCAGATTTCGCCCCTTTAGGTGAAAATCAAAGCGATGACAAAACGAAATTTTGCGATAGGAATATCATCGGAGGGATTCTGATTATTGCCACATTTTTTTTTTTTGCAAAGAATACGATTTTTGGCACTTCGGGGGTTAATTTTTTATTCCCCCTCTTCCCTTCTGTAATTATTATTGGACAGATTTAAGTAGAAAGAAGGCAATAGTAATTTATTTAAGTAATTTTATAATACAAATCGATCGTTAGAAATCGTGAAATGAATCAATTACATCAAAAGTGGAATAAAATCTGATGTTTTTTTTGTTTTTTTGTTGCTATATCTGTTTTTGTAAATTTAACAAATTTTTAAGAAATTTTCAAGAAACGTTAGAAGAAAGAGAAAAATCGTTGGGAAAGAGGACGGACTCCCCCCTCTTCTCGTCGTGGTTAGAACGTTTTCCTTCTTCTACTTCTTCTTCTTCTTCTGAACTGACTCGTTCCTTCTGCACCCTTTGCGGTTAAAATCCTGACCCCGATATTATGCTACTCACGTATTTCCTAATGATTATTTTTCAATCACTACCAGGACGTTGTTTCCCTCCTTTCGTTCCCCTCAATTTTTTTATTTTCCATTCTCTTCACCCCTCGCGGGGGAAAAAAAAAAAGAAAAAAATAATTCCCCATTGGTTCGAGAGATATAAAACTTTTCTTTTATTCTTCTCATGTTTTTTTTTCTCTCTTCTTCTGTGTTTCCTCAAAATTTTACTTCATGGATATAAGAAATCGATCGAAATTTTATACGGACTTTGTAATAAAAAAATCTCTGCAGATCACATATTTTTAATTTTTTTTTTCATATTCTTTTCCCTCTTCTGGATTCCCCCCCCCCCCGCCCTTTTTTTTTCTTTCTTCAAATTTCGTACAATTTTCAACATCTCGGTTTCTTTTTTCAGATTTTTAACACTGATAAAAGCCACGACGACGCGTTAAGAAGGCCGGAGGCCAGTTCAAGTCCATGAGTCTGACTCGCGTACAAAAAAAAACAAAAAAAATAAAATAACGAGTTGAAAAAAAAGTTAAACAAGGTAGACTTAAAAGCATTAAAACCCTATACTAAAACGGGTAGAAAAAAGATCGGAGAGGCTACCCTGCGGCTCTCCCTCTCTCATGCCAGTTCTCTCCGCCGTCGATACATTATCAATAAAAGTCTTCTGAGAGCGAAGAGCCGAGGGCTAACTTTTCGGATAGAAAATGAGTAAAAAAGAAAGAAGAAAAAAAAAAAAACGAAAAAACAGTAGCCCACGATCAGCTTCAGCTCAGCTTCAACAGCCTAGCTCAGCTCAGTCGAGTCGAGTTGAGTTGAGTTCAGCTCCGAGCGAGGTTTTAGGGGGTTAATTTTTAACGGACGGAATCTATATTTTTCAACTTCCTTTCTCTTCCTTTGGAAAATTTTTCATTTATTTATTTACTCATTCATTCATTCGGGTTTTTTCTTTTTCTTTCTTCTTACTTCAGATAGGTATATATTGTTTTGCACTTTCTCGATGATTTTTGAGTAGAGATTAATTACTATATCGCGCGATCATGATGAAATGTAAAGAGAATTAAAAATATTTAGCACCGTCCCATATACGGATTGACAATCTCTCTCTCTCGCTCTTTCGATTTATCTCCCGCATCGACAAAAAGAAAAAAAAAAAAAAGAAAAATATCGTCTAATTTTCAAATTCAAAGAGTATCTTTTTTTTTTTTTTTTCCTTTTTTGTCTCATTTTCTTTTTATTTTTTATATTTTATTTATTTTTTTTCTTTATAACGAACTCAAAATCCCCGCACATGTAACACGGATGAACCGTATATCCAAGCGCTTTTGATCACGTTCAACACATACCTATAACCATGCGTGTGCGTATGGATGGTGTGTGTGTGTGTGCAAAGTTCATTAATTAACTGGACGTAGCTAACTCGCTAGTCGCTGTACGTCTGGTCGATGTATCGTATCGTATATACCTATATATATATATATATATATATATATATATATATATATATATATATTAATATAAATATATGTATGTGTATATTATATATATAATATATTATATGTATATATATATATATATATATATATATATATATATATATATATATATATATATATATATATATATATGTAAGCTTGTTTCTGTGTCGCGTTTCGGCGGGGCTGATTACGAGACTTAGACCTCGGGTCGAGATATGATCGTAATTTATACGACAGTCGTTTGTTTTAGTCCCCGTCGCGTCAAGATAAGAGCTGGAATATGCTCCGCTTATTTCTCATCTGTCCCCCGCCGGATATCTTCCAGCATCATTCCTCCACCTTCCACCTTCCACCTTCTCTCTACCCTAAAACATTAGGTAGATATAAGATATAGGTATAGCTCGTTTCTATATAGATATAGGTATATATATATATATATAGGACGCGCCGCGACGCCGCCGTCTCCGTCGTGGCGTATATCCTCCCCCCTCCCCCCCCCCCCCCTTCCCCCCTCGTCACAGAAGAGTCCAAATTTATAATTGCCTCTACCCGGAATTACTCCCATCAATATATTTCCAGGATAATACTAACCCTCCTTATACTACGTTACCCCATTGTTAACAGAAATTGGATTGAATTCCTTCCTCTTCCTTATCATCCCTTGGCTCAGATTTTATCTCGTGTTATTATCATCATTATTATTATCATTATTATTCTTATTATTATTATTATTATTATTATTATTATTATTATTATTATTATTATTATTATTATTATTATTATTATTATTATTATTATTATTATTATTATTATTATTATTATTATTATTATTATTATTATTATTATTATTATTATTATTATTATTATTATTATTATTATTATTATTATTATTATTATTATTATTATTATTATTATTATTATTATTATTATTATTATTATTATTATTATTATTATTATTATTATTATTATTATTATTATTATTATTATTATTATTATTATTATTATTATTATTATTATTGATATTGTTATTATTTTTATTGTTATGGAATAATATATGTATAGCTGGATGTTTTGATAAAAAAAAACGTAATTTTTTCATTCCTCTTCCCTCTTTTTTTTTTTTGTTGTCTTATCATCAGGAACACATTCAATTAGCGGAAAAATTTAATCAAGAATATGTAGGTATTTATATGTGAAAAATATGATTTGTAGAATATTATATATATGGTGAGATCGTCATGAGGTTGGGAATTGAAGTTGATTGAAGTTGTCGAAGGTAGAATTTAGAAATTTTAATATTTATAGAGACTATAATATACCATATGGCGCAAAAAAAATTCTACTTTTTTTTTTAAGTAAGTTGGAACGTTTCATAGTTTTTCATAAAAAAAAAAAAAATTGTAGGTTTTTTTCTGGATTTTTCTTTTTTATAAGAATTATTTTAATTTTGTTCTGATGGTTTTGTTTTTTTTTTCTTCATGTAAAACTACGAAAATCTACAATTTTTAATGAAAGACTATGAAACTAATGTTTCAATTTGTCTAAAAATTTGTAGAAAAAATTTTTACGAGTAGAAATTTTCACCAAATTCCGAATTCTAATATCACCGATTCGCAGTCCTCGGAAAGGATATTTGCAAAACTTCGAATCTAAAAACACCGAGGGTTAAAAATTCCGAAAGCCAATCTCAGAAACTTGAAATTCGTCGTGCCCTTTGCTCAAATTTTCGGATCCTTGGACTTGGACTTCGGATTTTTGGATTTTCCGAGTTCTTCTCTGTCTGCATTACGATCTTTCCCAATTTTAATATTTTCCAACTCCAATGTTTCTGGCAATTAAAAATTGTAACCCACTCCCAGATCGTTCAGTATATTTCATATTCTTTCTATATATTCGTTTCCCGGCTAGAAACAAGTCTATAATTTTCAAAAAAACGTAAAGGAAATAATCGGTCCACGGAATGCCAAACAAAAACCCACGTTTTTCAAAAATAAAACCACCCACCCATCTACCCATTATCAAGTTCACATCGATTTGATTAATGTCCTGAAAGTGTTATGTATTTTCAGGGTTTTTGCCCCAGTATATATACGTAGGTATATACCTGTACATTACGAGAAAACGCACGGGGGGGTTGTTAATTTGACGAATTAACGCTCTCGGATCTCCCTCGAGGATCATTAGGCAAAGCGACGACGCGGACTCACGCGTTGATGTAGATGTGTTAAGATAAGTAGTTTACTACCACAACTGCATCAGTATGATTCCCTCCGCGAGTAGAATCCTGTATACGATCTCACAGACGTCGTATACTCTGAAAAGAATGAAAGCTTGTTATGTAAGTATCACCTACTCGCCCGAGTGGCTTTCTTACCTTAAAAACTAGGCGGCAAATTTCACCATCCCCCTGTACCGTTACCTTGAATCACATTACATTACATTACATTGCGAAATGACGAGTAAAGGAACGAGAAGTAGAAGGAAAAGTGAGCGTAGAGTGAAGGGGCGATTGAGAAACTTACCCCAACAGGGTTCATCTTCTTCTTCTTCTTCTTGCAGTCTTCTTCTTCGTCGTCGTTTCCTTCTCTAAGTGACGTGGGATCTCGAACGGCTGGTGAGAAACTGCTAACGCATCCATCATTCGATGTGTACTGGCTGATGGTACCTACCTACCCAACCGTCCTACGTTCACCAGCTAGGTGATAACCGGGTGGCAAAATGCCCACCCTTAATCCACCCCCCGTCCACCTTTATTCCGTTCTATTCGGTGGCGAAAGACGGATGACCTTGGATGCGAGAGGGACGGTTACTGACGCGGCGCAAACATCTTCGAAAAATCCTAAAAACAAAAAAAAAGGCCCAGAAAATCGTACAAACAAAATTTTTGTTCCAAAAAGGGCGAAGGAAAAATTCTGGATTTTTATTATTAACTATAACAAAAAGAATTTTGACACACACACTGCAGCAGGAGAATCATGGGCATTATTTTGGCTGCCTTGGCATCAGGTGTGGGCTTAACACCAGGCATCAAGTAATTACGTTGGTTTAATGAGAAATGGGGTGCAGTTATCGTTATAATTTCAAGTACGGTTTAGAGTCGAGTGACTCCTCCACCCAGCTTCGGTATTATATAAGTATGATAAATTTTGTACAATTTAAAGCCATAAGGCAAGCAGGGGGCGTAGCTTTAAGGGTGAATAGATGTTGTGGGTATATAAGGTGTGTGTCTATATTCTCTATCTTTTCGCCTCGTAACGTTACTATTAATAATAGGCAGCCAGTACTCCAGCCTCTGTTATCCTATGGAGAATAATTTACTGGCTTAATTATACAAACCGGAAGAAAATCTCCTTATAGGTAGGTACCCTATAACGCAACCCACGCATCTATATTCATATCTTATAAGTCTAACCTTCATTCCGAAGGTCTTGAACTTTATAGTGGGGAATTATCACGATCTTGAAGTTGGTAAAAAAAATTTTTTTTTTTAAATCGTAGTTTTCGATGGGCAGGGTTCTAAAATCTACAACGCCGATTTTTCAGCTCGAACTAATATAACAGTGTTCGTAAAGTTTGAAAATCCGAAAGACTGGACTTGATTTTATTGATCAAGGAGCCTGAATAAAGAAATAAAAAAATAACAATAAGAAAACCCGGTAGATAATGATTTTTGAAAAATATTATAGATGTTTAATTGTCGAATTTTGGCTACCTCTGATACCCTCAACTCATCGTTTCGTGGATAGGTATATATTAGGGTGTGTCATTTTAAGGAATTTTTTTTTTCAACTTACAAACAGGTTGTATACTTGCAGGAAGGTAAAATAAGAAACTTGTTAAAATTTGAGATCTTAATATTAATATTCAGAGGTGCCTCATCACAAATTTCTATTTGCCATTCAAATAACACGGGAAATGTTCTAGTGGCACACTTCAATTTTTATATCTCAAGAACTAATCTACCCAGAATGATTCTGCATAGCTACTTTTATTCGAAATTGAACGTCCCACAAAAAAGATCTCTTGGTCTTTTTCGATAAATCAAACTATTTCCAAGTTAGTTATTGGTTAATCACCATTGATAGCCAACAACCAACTTGGAAACAGCTAGATTTATCGAAAAATACCAGGAGACCTTTTTTGTAGAGCGTTCAATTTCGAACAAAAGTAGCTATGCAGAATCATTCTGAGTAGATTAGTACTTGAGATATAAAAATTGAAGTGTGCCACTAGAACATTTCCCGTGTTATCTAAATGGGAAATAGAAATTAGCGATGAGGCACCTCTTAATATTAGCACTTCGACTGCAAACCTGGGTCGTTCGTGTCCGAGCAAAAACAATTTCGGCTTGTACCGGGGAAATAGGGGGAGGGTTTATTTAACAAAAAATTTATGAAAAAATTAAATTTTTGAGAATTTTACAATTGGTACTTCAAAATGAATATTTCAAACAGTAGCATGAATTTTTTCAGAATTTTTTGAGTGCATTGAGGGGGTGAAAAGATGGCCGGACGCGAAAGACCCACGTTGCGGTCGGGAGGTGCGGAAAAAACGTTTGCAGTCGAAGTATTAATATTAAGATCTCAAATTTTAACAGGCTTCTCATTTCGCCTTCCTGCAAGTATACAACTTCTTTGTAGGTTGAAAAAAAAATTTTGCTCCTATAAATGACACACCCTAGTATACATGTATAATTAATCTACAAAGAAATAAAGAATTTTTTTATTTTTCTTTCGCTTCCTTTCGTCTTTTTTCTATTCTTTTTTTTTCCTCGCGGATGGCTCCTCGAGCCATCGTGGGGTTCGTTTTGATCGAAAACCGTGTATTTACCTCCGGGCAATAACGTTAAAACGTCGGAAATTGATCTGTGTATTTTGACAGACGGAATGGAGGACGGACAGGTGTATACGTATAGTTATATACCTAGCTATAATATCCATCGATTTGATTCCTAGCCGCGAATCGATCGGTCAATACGTCCTCAAGCAAACACATACATATATAGGTATACGGTACTCATATGTACATTTTTCTTTCCACTTTACTTCTTTTTTCTCATTTCGATTATCATCATCATCATCATTATTATTATTATTATTATTATTGGTCCCGTTTTTTTTTTTTTGAGCTGGAAATAATACGCGTTTCTTATAATTGGAAACCGACGTTTTTTTTTCCAGAAGCCATATCTGATAGGGTAGGGTAGGTACGTATGTATGTACAGTCGGGCAATAAAGTTCTTGGAGGGTCGAAATTCAGGCTCAAACGTTTCAGTGTCTACGCTGTTGAGCAGCCCCCTCGCTCCGCATACCCCGTTCTCTGAGAAGGCGAATCTGGCAGGCTACCTACTCAAAGTAAAGTAAGAAATACTTCCCAAATATACAGGGTGTCCCAGAACTGAATGTCAAAAATGAAAGGTGGCCTAGAGGAGGTCGAACTGAGTAAATTTTCCCGAAGAACATGGGGTCTGCGAAGTCGCGTTCACGAGATATCACAGGTTAAAAAAAAAGTATCGCTTTGCGCCGCGTCGCCGCGTCGCCGCGGCGCAAAGCGATACTTTTTTTTTAACCTGTGATATCTCGTGAACGCGACTTCGCAGACCCCATGTTCTTCGGGAAAATTTACTCAGTTCGACCTCCTCTAGGCCACCTTTCATTTTTGACATTTAGTTCTGGGACACCCTGTATATAATAAATAATGCATCGATGGGCCTGCTCAACAGCGTAGACACTGGAACACCTAAGCCTAAATTTCGACCCTACAAGAACTTTATTGCCTGACTGTACATGCCCTTGTACTGCATCCCAGTAAAATCTCCCTCGGTGCTAAAATATGTATTATACATACATTTATATATACATGTATATATATATAATATATGTATATGTGTATATTATATATCGAGCATTTTCATTATACAATTTCTGCAGTACCTATACCTACGCAGAGGGTGAAATTTCAATATTATTTTAATATAAATACACCATCTGTCGATATCAGTTGGTGGACATTTTTTTTTCAAACAAAAAAATTTATATATAGGTATAATCATAGGTACATATATATACTATATGTAATAAAAATGATAATAATGAAAGAAAAAAACGATCCAAACCGAACCGAATCTTGTGAAAATAAAATAAAATAAAACCATTAAACCGTCATAGGGGATGATATTCCATTCCGCGATTATAGTCCGGATCTTGAAAACGGGTCAATAATATGCAGTTGGCTAACCCCCGATTTCCTACATACTATAATATAATGGAATCGAGCAATTTGTTTATTACGTAAAGAATCGCCTCCGTTATTTGATAAAGAAGAATAAAAAAAAAGAAAAGAAAGAAAAAGAGAAAGGAAGAAAGGAAAATTCTAAATTTATTGAGGAAATTGAAATAATAGGGGTTGAAGGATAGAAAATAAAAGAAAGAAAGGGAGATAAATAATAAATAAATAAATCCATGTGTGATGTCATTATTCTGTTTGAGGTTTATATACACCAATCCGCTGTACCTATACTGGATTTGAGGATGTTGAAATTAGCCCTCGAATATGATAAGGTGCATGACACAGAGGTAAGGGGGCGGATGGATGGCGGTGGGTTTTGGTACAGAATACAGGGGCCTATATTAGATTTACATGTAGATGGTGCTCAAGCAGGTGATGTGGGGTACCGAGGTGAAGGAGGAGGATGAGGAAGCGTAGGAGGACCAAACACTCGCGGTAAGACGCCCCCCGAGGCGCAAAT